>APFE030692403.1:0-35270 GCA_000404065.3 Pinus taeda | reverse complement strand
ATTATGAATAAAAATTTGACCTCGGTCTTAAAGTCAGAAAGTAGCCGTTGGAGTCTCTGCTCGGACTATTTAACATGCTAGGCTCGATCTGTTTCTTCAACTTGTCTTGACGATGAACCACACTAGTTGGTTCGAAACACACTAGTTGGTTCGGAACGCGTGGACAAAGGTCCTTCCATATGTGATTTACATCGAAATTCTTCTTATAAAAATGAGATACATAGTTTCAAATTTTGAATGAAACATATTAATTCATAAAGAGTAAAAAATCAAAGACTTAAACATTAGTATTTAGTATTAAAGAAACATTAATAGTGGGTAGTGAAAAGTAACTAAAGGGATACACTGTCAAATGAACAGGAGTCAATTCCATTCATTGGTCCTCTCCATCCATGTGTTGTAGGGATACATGAAAACCATCAATGAGAGTGTCACTATCTAAATTAGAGCCACTCTAATGAGTACCTAATGGCACATCAAGTGAACCGTGATGCATGTGGCCAAATCCATCATGTCATTGGTCTCCTACCTTGGATCCACATTCCAATGTGTCATTGGTCTCCTACTTTGGATCCAAATTCCATTGCTTCATTGGTCTCCTAACTAGGATCCACATTCCATTGTGTCATTGGTCTCATCTAATACTTTATTGTTTTCTCAGCTGTAAGAAGTAGAGCACCATGCATTGCAACTAGCTTCTCCACTCTCCTCGAGGTAAGTCTATTCCTCTTAACAAAGTGGATAAAAATATATGTGGTCCAATTCCTCCCTATTATTAAGCAATTAATACTCTAAAACAAAAGGAAAATAGCATGATGTTGAATCTCTAAAGGATAGTCACATGCATCATATATTGACCAACTGGATCATCCTAACACAAGTCTCTATGATCTTCCTTCAAATTAGGTTTGTTGAAGGGACTTGTGCGACCTACAAACTAAATCTACTATATTCAAAGTTATCTCCCCTCCTTTATACTGTAAATTTATGTAATTGCAATTTAAAATCCCTTCTTGATCTAGTGATCACTAATGGGAGTAACCCCACCATACCTTTCCATATAATATTTTGGGTTAAGTGCATATGTTTCCATGTGCACATGTGTCTTCATCCCTCCACCACTATATTGGGTAATGAGTAAAATCTCGTCCCTACATAAATATAATGAGGGTCTCTCTCTAAAAAATCACTACCTTTACTTAACCCAATATCCTAGCAAAAGTCTCATAGATTTTTCCAACACTAGAAGCCTTTTTTTTACCATAGAAAATTACCTCCACTTCAAGCCTATGAATGCCACCAAATAACTCCAACCTATGAACCAAGCACTATCTAATACTTGAGGCCTGATCTTATTCCTCTCATCTATGTTGGATTCTACCCACTTATTCCAATCCAATGTCACAACCATGGCCTATAAATACGATTCTACCTTTAAGGTCCTCTCAAGCAAGAGATAATATCTAACACATCTTATATATGTTGGTTTGATGAATTCTTTATTCAGAAATTCCATGGGCTTCACGAATTCCTTCTCCAGGAGAAACAATCATTTATAAACATTTGCACATCTCTTGTAGCTATCACCAAGTGGATACCCACTAAATTTTTCTAGTGATTTCCAATGCATTATTGTGTTGATGCACACAAAAAGGAGTCCAAAAAAAATCCTTGTGTCTACTCTAAACTAGTAACCAATATTTTCTACACATTTTTGTTGCAGCCATAACAACTTGCACAATAATAGACACAACCTCTATGTTAGCAAATTTTAGGTTACTCTAAAAGTGTTTGAATCATGTTTGGGGGTGCTTCATCACATTTGGGTTATATGGTGCATGTTCAACCCCTCAATGGTTAGAGATGGATTTGTAAATGGGAGATGGTGTGATGGATTTTCATATCAGAGATAACTAACTAAAGTTATTACTTGAACTCAATTGGGTGCTCAATTGCCATTCTTACCTAGGCATCAAAGTTCTCTTGACAACTTGGGTGATGTCCTTCATGATGACCACATGGATGTGTTCACTTTCCAAGATAACAAAATATTTATGAGAAGGATCATTGTCCATGTTAGGTGGTGGGAGGTATCAAGCCCTAGAAAACATGGGATAATCTCAATTCTTGTATGGAGGATGGGAATCGGCTTAGGGAATCCTATGTTATGACAATGTTCATGCAAGGGGAGTGGACCCAATAGAGCACATGGTTTAGGAGAATAAAGAGAATCCATGTGGCGTTGTCGTGGAGGTGTGTGGACACATCTTGTGCAATTACAACATCTTAGACACCTTATTATGCATGACATCACCCTAGCACTTGACATGTATATCATTAAAGTGTAGCACTCCACTTGTGTGAGTCTACATGTGATTATTGTAGGTCAAATTTATGTAAGTCTTATGAGCATTTTGGTAATTAGTCAACCTGATTTTGAGTTTTGCTCCAGCTTACATCCATGAATTTAGAAGCTCACTTTTTTTTTTTATAAAAATCCATCAATGTAGATGCTATTTTGATAATATTCAATGGAATCTTTCATTGGAAAAAAAGTGGTGAGGTAAAGGGCAATGAAAAAAATAATGATCTACTCAAATGCACCAAGGCATAACCTTTTTTTCATGAATTGAGGGGCTCGGGTCCAATTTTTACTCTATATTGAAGTAATAAGTTATTCATAAATTGGACTCATACTTTCTTTTGTAGGTGCACACTAAAAATCAATTCAGAGGCCAAAAGTTGGGTAACATGATCAAATCTTAGAAAAATCCAACAATTTTGGAGTTATTATGATGCATATTTTGGACATGTAAAGTGGAAAAAATTCATCTTTACATATCAACATTTTTAGAATGGGATCCTACTATTTTGGTATTCTAGATTTGGGGAAGAAGCTTTAGAAGGTAAAGGGCTTGTTGGGTGTTTGACTACAACATCTTTATCATGTGGTATATTCTATATACATTAGATATTTTATATGTAAACACTTTTTTTGTAGTAATGTTTTAGTCCTTGGGTACTACACAATAATGATTGTAAAAGGACAATCTCTTGTATTAAGGGCCTGTGTACTCTAATCGGCAACAATTTTCCACCTTCTTTTGTATCTCATATCATTTCATGTGTCAATAGAATAATAGTTTCTTTTTGGTAGCTCTTCCTCCTCTGCATTTCGAAATCCACACTTAGGTGTGTAGATAACCCCAATACTTGTATTTGGGTCTCATTGTTGTTACTTTGAATTCCAATCTATCTTGTCTCCATTCCATTTTTATGTTCATATCGATATTTGCATTGTATTTTGTAGTAAAATATTGGTTCTCTACCATTCCTAATTGTTGTATATATTTAAATTCCCTAGTGTAATCGTTCCATGGTCAATTACTCTTGGAAACACCAAAAATTGATAGACATATTTCCACTTTGTCAACTATGGAAAATAATAGTAGTTAAATATAATGCATTGTCAATACAAGCACAAGAGATCAACAAAATGACAAGGGAAGTAACATTAATATTGAAAAGAAAAAGAACAAGAACACATTTACCACTTGGAAACCACCAAGCCTTTCAATAATTGTAGACATAATGAATGCAATCTCTAATTTGTCGATATCCCATTCCTATATGCTATAAAAAATATGTTTATTGGTTAATGCAATTAACCTATCTCTGATGATCTAATATATTCTACATTATGATTAACCCTATTGTTTGTGAATACAAAAACATTAATAATGGCATCAAATACGAGCCTAAAAACCACAAATACAATGACCTTGAAATACATGGGAATAATATTCATAGATAAAGGACAAAGTAGAATGTAGCAAAAAAATTCCATCCATTGTGTATTGTGTTCAATCTCCTAGCCAAACTCAACACAAATTAATATTCTAGAAAGAATACAAGTCCTTAAGATAAGTTCAAGATTGTCTTAGTAATAAAAGAGAAAATTACATGACCACTATATGAAACTAAAGAAATCAAAATAATTGAAATAAATATCCAAAAATGACGAATTGAGCTAGCAAGTTGTAAATGGTTTAAATATACATGGGGCAACTCTAGCCTTTGGACAAACAATAGTTCAACATGTCTCAATCACTTTGACATATAATGTGCACAAAATTAATTCTTTGAACATTAATGTTTAAACAATTACATTAGATATCCACTAAATAACGAATCTATATTGAGAATGCATTATAGTTGGTATCTACGGTTTAACTTACATTACCAAATCAATTCCTTTGAGGTGGAACTACACACACATAACCTCAAATTATATCAAATATGTACAATAAGATGAAAAATATGATATGAATGGATACTTTGTTTACATAACACTACTCTTATAGGTTGTGTTGCATGAATTACTCATAAATAATGAAAAGGGGGAGTTTTTTTCTCAAGAAATACAAAAATAGGTAGGCATGAGTGCAAGATATGGTGAAGGGAAACATGCAAGGAATAGAAAAAATTGTATAGATGTTGTTCTCCTTTTGAAAAGGTCCTTTTTTGCATAAAAAATAGGTACATTCTATTCTAGTTAAGGATAAGGAGACAAACATGGACTTGAACTATCCTCCTCAGTCATGTCAATCCACTCAACAATAGCCTGTAAACATAATAAAAATTATAGTAGTAACAACATTGTAATCAAGAAGCCCCAAGAGTTAGCTCAATCGGTCAAATCAAGTGCCTTGTCAATGGGAGGTCACAGGGTCGACTTTCGAAAGCTCTTGTGGTCAGGTTAGTAAATAGGCCGAGGGGTGTTGATGCCCTTCGGGTGGCATCCACTCAATGTTAAAAAAACCTATACGTAATGGCTACCCACTAACCCGGGTATTCGCGAACCAGTATGTGAAAAAAAACATTGTAATCAAGAATAAAGGGTAGGTCAATAGCTGAAATTTGTAATAGCAAAAGATAAGATGCATCATGCATTCCCCTAAAATTTCAACATGAGAGTTTTGTGTTTTAATTAAAGTTTCAATCAATAAATATACCAAGTCATGTTCACCATACAATTCTAAAATAAGAATCAATTGAAAAAGAGAAATAAATTTACTATCTACTAAGATTTCCTTTTACCATAGGAAACTTTTAATTTATTTGTCCATGTTCTAACAACAAAAGTGGTAGAATGCGGTTGTGGAGCACTAGGATGAGCACCACCACAAGCTACACAACCCTCATATAGAAATGAATGTTGTGAATCTAAATCTGATAAATTTGGGATCTTTCTATCCTTGACAAGAGTAGAGGATGGGAATGGAACCACTATTTCATGATCAACCTCTTGAGTCCCATCATATAAAAATTTAGTATTCAAATGATTTAAATCTATGGCCCCATCCTCCAAATTATCATCCCCCTGATTGTTTCCCCAATCCCTATATGTTCTATCATTTTGTTTCCTCACAATGATGAAACAACAACCTCAAGTTATGATGCACATAAACACACCATTCTGCTCAAGCTACAATTAGGTTGTTACTCTTGAAAATTTGGGTGAAGTTGTAGGTGCTCCAATGCCTCTTTATATAAAGTGTTTAGAACCTTTGAAAGCAATTGTACCACCAATTTATGTAATGTTATGTGGTTGAACCTTGATACATGGTCCACCATTCTATAAGGTTCATCCTATCTCAACCTTTGATTGCATGAATAGAACTAAAGACTCCATGGCCACTAATGTACAAGCTCAAATTTTTTCATAGTTGATAACACTTAATCCCATCACAAAACAACTTTTTGAATGTAGCCATATAAACATTCTGAACCTCTCAATTTGTGTGAGATTTTCTCTTAGACCCATCCCCAATTATTAGTTGGGTCATAAATGACGTAGCGTAATAGTTTGGTATAAGACATATGATAAGGCATGGAGTGAAACATTTGGATTATGCCATCATTTAACAATCTATTTTTTAATATTATCATGCAAGACATATTATTCCAACTCAACAACAGCTTTCATATAGCCTAACCTATTCCCCTTCCACTCATACACGTCTCCAATCACTAGTTAATCTAAATTTTCAAACCAAATAATACTATAAATGATCTTGGTGAATTGTAGAACAAACCTAACACTTGCCAAAAAATGATGATCAATAATGAGTTCCTTCACCTCCTAAAATTCCTCTCCATGAAATGTGGTTACTTACCTCGCAGTCAAACCTTGCTAGGAATCACACATGATTATAGTAGAGAATGAAACTAGTACCTTGAAAAGGCACCTAAAAGTGAGGTAATAACTACCAAATCCAATATTTGTTTGTGATTTGTCAGACTAGCCTACAGTATAAGAAGTTGTGATCTAGGGGCATCTAAGCCATGAAAATCACTCGAGGATATCACTGGTGTAGGTCACACCAACTTTTAACATAGTAGGATGTTTTGGTGTCTCCTCCTATCTACTACCAGTTTCAAACCTTAACCACCTTACAAAATGAAAGCGTTGAAAGGCAATCACACTAGTAGGATTTTACATCTATAGACCCTTTTATTATTGATTATATCATCAAAACTTCTTTTTATTTTTTTAAATTATAATTCATAGTATTCATCTAAAAACTAACTCATTCATCACTTAATTATTTGGTACATAAGCTTATTCTTAATCATCACTGTGTGGTTTGACCTTCCATCCTAAAGTTGTAACGTCCTCCAAAAAGTTTTCCAATGTAGTTTCCATCAAGGATTTTAACAAATTGTATAATTCTTGCAAAACAATTGAGGCATATATTAACATTTGGAAACAATTTGGATATTGTTTCTATCCTCTTCAAAACAATTTTGCATCCATATCAAAGAAATAATTTCATTCTAGAAAAAGCACACTTTCCCTTATTATTTCCATTTGTAATTTAAAGAATAATACAAGAAGATGTGAACATGACTCACTACTACCTATCTAACCCCCATCACCTTCTCAAGAAAATATTCGGAGTGTTGATGCTACACTAAGGCCACTTTTCTAAGATCATTCTCTCTAACATATTTGTAGGTCATTATTGGATGTTGCTCATCCATATTTTGAGTGGATTTGAGGGAAAAAAAATATATCCTCTTCACCTATATTAAGAAACTAACTAATATCAATGTAACTTTCATTTCCGCAATGTTTAATATGAAAAATTTGGCATTGAAGAGATTATCATGCAAGCTTCGTTATGATCCATGTATTGAAAAGACCACACATTTCAATTTTCATGGGTATATGCTTAATGTTACTAACAAATTTATATATTTGAGATCCAACCAACACAAATGATGATGTTGTGAGTGAATTTTTTTGTATAACATATTAAATCTTTTGCTTCCTAAAGTTGTAAATAAGAAGTTTATATTTACACAGACTTTTCTGAGTGTTCGTCATGTTTGGATCATAACCTAATTTATAGAAGGTTACACATACTTTCATAGTACAAAAATAATAAACTACCCATAGTTTTTTTTTTAAACATAAACGAGTAGTGATTATATTAAATATGCTCCCGGTTGCAGCAAATACATGGGTAATTCATTACATTGCATCATTTTCCAAGGATCCTTTCCGAGGAGCTAACTAACAGGTCAAAAAACTATCGAAAGAAAATACTACAATATCTGATTAACATACATATATTCTACAAAATTGTTATAACAAAAGGGAAAGTTTGCATAAAGGTCCCATTAGAGATGAAAGAATTAAACTTCCTCTAGGGGTCTGTTTAGGTCAAATTTTAGATTGTTATAGTGTGGGCTTGAAGCAGAGCGAACAATGTTGTGTTTCCTTGAGGCTTGGATATTGGAATTTAGATATCTTTGTTGTCTTTGTAGAGTGTCGAACTCATCATTGTCGCATGAGAGTTTTATTTTGAGAGTATATTTATTCAATGATGAAAGTGAAAAGATGTATATGTTGATGAATTTGCCATTTTGTATCCAAATTATTCATCTGCAGGGCCTCCATATTCTTGTTGCATGCATTACAATATTTGGAACTTCCAGTGGTGGGTGAAATGCTAAGACTTGTATACATGATTGACCATATAGTTGTGGGGGGGGGATCTAGGAAGTTGGAGAGGCTAGTCTCAAGTTGTATAAGAAGTGGATGTCACAGGGGTTTCGTGAGACACCAATAGGAACTACGACATCCAAGGAAGAAGTGATAGATGGTGTAACACCAAAGGATGGGTTATTAATAAAAATAGATTTCAGATTGATGGAGGGGGAGCAAAAGGGATCTATAGATGAGGAGAATATACTACCTTTTACAATAGAGTGTGGAGTAAAGGAGATGAAAACCTAGAACAACAAATATGGCCATAGGAGGTTTTGGAGCGACCTGAATTACGAAAATACAAAAAGAGCAGAGAAATTCACTTCTATAAGAAGAAGGGGCCATAAATAAAGAAGCATAGGAAATTGAGATAAACCTAAAAGAGACACCTAATATAGTTGAAATCCAAGATGCAAAGACTACCTTGAGATCTATCACTGCCAAATTTTTTGCACAATATGGGTTTCGAAAATCGAATTTCTCCAATTGAACAAGTTGTCGAGCTCGGGTAGCCATTTCCATGACCCACTAATGCCTGAGAAGTATATCCATCACAAGGGCTCATTACAGAGCCTTTTGATGCCCAAACTTGCAGATGCCATGATGACTTTGAAATTAATGAGCATATAATTTGAATGGAAGCAAGAGGAAGAGATCCCTTGTGGAGAATTTGCTTACACAAAATTGTGGGGGAGAGGGGGTGGCGGGTTGGGGGGCTGAACTAGGCCTCAGATTTAACACCAAAATTACAGCCCTCGCATGTGATTCCAATCAAATCACCATTAAGAAAAAACATGCTCCAATTCGCCGGATTCATCACTTTGCAAGGTGGTGGAGCGAAACAAGGCATGCACTTTTGTACGCGAGGAGGATAAGTGTGGGGAGTAAAAAGTGTTTCCCATGCATGGGTAATTTTATCACCACTACCGATGATGCTAGCCAACTTGGCCTATAATGGATTCTCACTAATGCATAAATTGTCCCTTAATGTGATATCAAGGGGGCGACGTGGGGATAATTACTTGGGGTGGAAAGAGAAGAAGGTGTATTTTATGGAATAATATGCCAATATTTAAGACCATTAATTTCCCTTTGACCCACTTCAAATAGGCAAGCAATATTATCTTGAGGACCTGTCTCCAAATTTTGGCTTAAGAGGATATGGAAGAGAGACTTTGAGAGTAGGAGGTCCAAAGCATAATTTATCCTTTTGAGGAGAAGCTTGAGGTAGGATAAGAGCCATTAATTAGATGTTCTATAGTAATCATAGAGTCTCCTATGATTATTAGTTTGAAAATTCCCATGTCATGAGCTAGAGTTAAACCCAATAAAAAACCATACATTTTGGCTTGGTTGTTGGTTTTCCTACCCATTCCTCAAGAGTATTTGGCAACAATTTTTCCTCGAGGATTAGATATAATCCATCCCCTTTCTACCACCCCTGATTCCCAATAGTTACTATTTAATAATGAGACAATAATGAAGGATTACAAATTTTAAAAATCTGGGCCACTTCTATATTTGTGATATTTAGCCCCATACCTAATGTAGTTGTTTCAACATTTTGTATTTTAGAGTAGAATATGAAACAAAATAAAAAACCATAATGAGAACTTGTATTAATTGAAATTTTCTGTTTGGAGCACAACTAAAACATCAAGTCACATCAAAAGATATATAATTCTTGATTGTATTCATAAACTTTTTTTTTCTAGCCTATCTATATCCCCAAAATGCTAGCCTCGAACTACAACTGAATTAAGAAACTAGAAAGTACATGTTTTCAAAAAAGAACTCCCAAAATATTACATATTTTAATTTCCATACTACTTAAGTAGATGAGGAGAACCATTAACAAAATGGTAAAAACTCATTTCCATTGTGGGAAAAAGTTTGTTGAGATCTAGGACACTGAGCTAAGAATAGTCGGATGAATTGCTTGTATAGGAAGGCTCAGAATGATGTCGTCCCATAGAAATTTGAAATTATTCAATAATTGACAGAGGGTGGAGATTTCATCTTCTGATTTATTAATCAAACTACAATGATTGATAAGGATTTCCATAGAAGAGGTGATGTTGGCAACTACTGATTGTGATTTAATTGAAGAGAATATATTTCTTCTTGCAAATTTTGCAATTGATCTTGCTGAGATCCAAAGCTACTACGACATCTGCATGATTAAAGGTTTGCATTTTTCAAATTCCTGCAAGGTAGATCAATTTCTCTGATATACAAGATTGTCCTGGACCTCAAATTCCCAAAACCACTTTTTTATAACATAGAAAGAAATATGAGGATCAATAGAAGGAACATGAAGAATGCACTATAAAGATGTACCTAGACAACTTGTGTTACATTTGCTAGAGAGGGAAAAGGCAAAATCTATATCAGAGACATCAACTAAAGGGCATGCTAAATCCCTGAACAAGTTTTCTAAGCCATGACTAAATATAATAAAACATGCTAAATGCATCCAAAGTAATAACTAGATAAGCTCAAAGAATAATGCAATGAAAGTTAGGGATACACTTAACACTAGGAATTTTTTTATCTTCAAGACTACAAGAGGAAACTTCTTGAACTATGAAATTTTGAACACACTAAACCTACAAATGACAAAAAATCAAAAAATGGAAGGAATTCACTTTCAATATCAGTTTTCCTATAAAAAAAAATATCATGCCTTCCCCACCAACAAAATGATCCTAAATTTCTTGTCACAAGAAGGATTAATTTGGAATGAATCCAACAACCGTAGAGGACACCCATATTATCATGCACCATGACGTAGTGAATCCATGTTGACACATACTATTATTTAAATTGACACAAATTAAAATATCCATGCTACAGGGAGAGAATGCGCTAGGGGTCAAATGCATTAAAATCATAGTATTCTAATTTACAATTAGATTAATCTATTATGATATTTCCTTATCTGAAAACTATTAATATCCCTTTCATCCCAATACAGTTCTAGCATGGGCCAGCATTAGCTTGATTGAAGGAATATGAGTGAGAGGAGGTGTCTTACATCCTTCCATGGAAGGAAACCATGCTTCAAAACCAATTAAATACCATACATAGAATCAATCCATTATGTGGAAAAGATAGAACATGGCATGGTCTCTCCAATTTGATGTGCCTCCATTACTACTTGCTATGTTCAAGACTTCATGCCAAAATAAATTAACACAAGGAGATGAAATGTGAAATTACACAAGAGAATTTGTATTAAAGCCATTGCATGCATCCAAGTATGGATTGATGCCACATTTCAAATGGCCTGTTGAGACCTTTGGACCTATATGACAAGCGGCCTTTTCCTACACAAGTTCATGAGAGTAAGGTCATGGGAGTGGGCATAAAGAGGCTTGCCTAATTTCCTTTAATTCACCAATATTTAAATTAACCCATTTGTTTACCATTTCACCAATGAAGGACATGAAATGCTTTGATAGAAAGGAATAGGGGTAAAATAACTTTGATCATTTTTCAAGATATTCTTCAATCTGTTATCATGAGCAAAAAAACAAACAACTAGATGATAAATGAGAAGCTTGGAGTCTACCATGATTATTAAAGAATAGGTTTTGTGGCCTTTTGCTAACCTCAATTCTTCAAGTAGAGCATATGCCTCTAGTTGGTTATTTGAAATTGATCCCATACCCCAAACATATTACAATTCTAGATTTTCTCTAGAGAAAAGATAACCCCCTTGCTTGTGTCGCTCCTAGAAGATGAAACAACATTACTAATAAATGTTACATATAATGTATTTTAATTGATATTTTTGAGGTTGTAGCTATTGTTATGGGTGTTGTTGTACAACGATGTTTTATTTCATTTGCCACCTAAACGTTGGCCCTCATGTTGATTCTACAATAGAGGCAGATAACGATTGGGAAGGAATGCACTTTTGGGTCTCATATTATGGACTAACTAGCACAACCATATAAATCAAATGGTTGATAAATTCTGATATTGTTTCTATCCTCTTCAAAACAATTTTGCATCAACATCAAAGAAATAATTTTATTCTAGAAAAACACACTTTTGCTTATTATTTTCATTTGTAATTTTAAGAATAATACAAGAGGATGTGAACATGACTCACTAGTACATCTCTAACCTCCATCACCTTCTCAAGAAAATATTTGGAGTGTTGATGCTACACTAAGGCCACGTTTCTAAGATCATTCTCTCTAACATATTTGTAGGGTGTTATTGGATGTTATTCATCCCTATTTTGAATGGATTTGAGGGAACCAAACTATATTATCTTCCCCTATATTAAGAAACTAACTAATATCAAAGTAACTTTCATTTCCGCAATGTTTAATGTGAAAAATTTGGCATAGAAGAAATTATCATGCAAGATTTTCTCTCATTATGATCCATGTGTTGAAAATACCATTCATTTCAATTTTCATGGGTATATTCTTAATGTTACTAACCGTTTTCTATATTTATCAACACAAATGATGATGCCATGATGAACAATTTTTGTATAACATATCAAAGCTTTTGCTTCCTAAAGTTGTAAATAAGAAATTTGCATTTACACTGAGTTTTCTAAGTGTTCGTCATCTTTGGAGCATAACCTAATTTATAGAAGGTAACACATTCTTTCATAGTCCAAAAATAATAAATTCCCTATAGTAATCTATTCCCAGTCACAACAAATACATGGGGAATTCATTACATTGTATCATTTTCTAAGGATCCATTACTGAGGAGTTGACTAACATCTAAAAGAACTATTGAAAGAAATGAGTATGATATCTGATCAACATACATTTATTCTACAAAATTGTTATAACAAAAGGGAAAATTTGCAGAAAGGTCCCATTAGAGGAGAAATAAGACAATTTCCTCTAGGGGCCTGTTTAAGTCAATTTTTAGATTGCTATAGTGTGGGTTTGAAGTGGAGCTAACAATGTCGTGTTTCCTCGAGGCTTGGGCATTGCGATTTAGATATATTAGTTGTCTTTGTAGAGTTTCCAACTCATCATTGTGGAAATAGAGTTTTATTTTGTGAGTATATTTATTCAATGATGAAAGTGAGAAGATTCATATGTTGATGAATTTTCCATTTTCTATCCAAATTATTCATTTGCATGGCCACCATATGCTTGTTGCATAAGGGACTATAATAATTATTAATAAAATATTTTGACTTAGTCAAATTACATAAAATAAAAATAATAATTATATTTATAATTAAAAAATCTAGATCCATCTAATTCCAGAGCTACAAAGGCCTTAGAGAGATCAAATCTAAAATTAAATATTAAAAATAATAAATATATAAAAGAAAATGAAAAAAAATATGACTATAATTATTAATAAAATATTTTGACTCAGTCAAATTACATAAAAATAAAAATAATAATTATATTTATAATTAACAAAACCTAGATCCATCTTAATTCTAGAGTACAAAGTTGCCCCAGAGAGATCAAATCTCTCTCTCGGTAGATTCGGAGTTAAGATAGATCTACACTGGTTTATAATAAAATGAGATACATAGTTTCAAATTTTAAATGAAACATATTAATTCATAAATAGTAAAGAATCAAAGACTTCAACATTAGTATTTAGAGTTAAAGAAACATTAATAGTGGGTAGTGAAAAGTAACTAAAGGGAAACACTCTCAAATGAACATCAAGGAGTCAATTCCATTCATTAGTCCTCTCCATCCATGTGTTGTATGGACACATGAAAACCATTGGTGGTCACTATGTAAATTAGAGCCACTCTAATGAGTACATAATGGCACATCAAGTGAACCGTGTTGCATCTCATCAAATCCATCATGTCATTAGTCTCCTACCTTGGATCGACATTTCAATGTGTCATTGGTCTCCTATTTTGGATCCACATTTTGTTGCTTCATTGGTCTCCTAATTTGGATCCATATTCCATTGTGTCATTGGTCTCCTACTTTGGATCCACATTTTTTTGCTTCATTGGTCTCCTAATTTGGATCCATATTCCATTGTTTCATTGGTCTCATTTAATACTCTATTGTTTTCCCATCTATAATAAGAAGAGCACCGTGCTTTGCAGCCAACTTCTCCACTCTCCTCAAGGTAAGTCTATTCCTCTTAACTAAGTGGATAAAACACTATGTGGTCCAATTCCTCCCTATTACTAAGCAATTCATACTCTAAAATAAAAGGAAAATAACATGATGTTGAATCTCTAAAGCATAGTCACATGCATCCTATATTGACCAACTGGATCATCCTGACACAAGTCTCCATGATCTTCCTTCAAATTAGGCTTGTTGAAGGGTCTTGTGAGACCTACAAACTAAATCCACTATCTTCAAAGTGCTCTCCCCTCCTTTATATTGTGAATTTATGTAGTTGCAGTTTAAAATACCTTCTTGATCTAGTGATCATTAATGGGAGTAACCCCACCAGACATTTCCATATACCATTTTGGGTTAGGTGCATATGTTTCCATGTGCACATGTGTCTTCATCCCTCCACCCCTATATTTGGTAATGGCTAAAGTTTGTAAAATTCTGCAAATTCTGTACAAATCTTGCTCTAAGACCATGTAGAAAATCTAATTGTAGGCTAACCCGATAATGCAATATAACCAAAGAAAAATAATATAACCTACTTCTACTATCAATTTTCTTTGCCGAAGCTTAAAGAACGAGCTGAACACTTATAATTAGAAGAAGAATCAATGCACAATACACATGAAAATACTTTGGGGAAAGCCTCAGCTAAAAACCCCACTATTTGTATTATCATACAAGGTGGAAATACATAGATATTATACAAAGCCTTAGCTCTCATAGCTAGCCAGCTCTCAGTACAATCCTCACAGATGCTCACAGGAAATCATGACTTCTCACAAGCCTTCTCCTCTACCCTCCAAGCTCCTATTTCCTTGCGCTGTTCCTTTGGGATGATCTCCTTCAACTAAGTGGAAAAACTTGATTTAGCAAGTGGATGATCTCCTGATCTCACACACTATTAGAACCGCACAATCCTCAGGGAATTTATTCCTTCTACATGCATGAGTTTTCTTTATAGGAAAACACATGCAACTAATAGTACATTGTCCTTGTCTTTAATCTCAACTAGGTCTTTCTCAGACTAGACATGCATAAGTTTCTGATGAGGGAATCTTTAGTTAACTGGAGTACACTAGTTGAGTGCATGCATGCATCAACTGATTGATAACTCTTTATTAGTTCCTCAAATAGTTTGGAACTAATTTAACTAAACTTAACTCAGTAAACTGAGTTAACTAATTACAACTCAAATATAACTCAATCTTATCTCCTTAGTTTAAGGCTTATCCCCTTAATTTAAGGGATAATTCTCGCATGACTTCAGAAAGACTTCTAACTTGAATTTATTCAAATAATTAAGTCAAAATAACTTAATTAATTATTTTGAAGTAACTGTTAAGACTAAATTCAATTTTAATTCACAATTTAATTTAAGGAAAAGTTAATTTGGAATATTCTTATTGCAACATTTCAACACTCCCTCTCAACAAGAAAGGGATTATCTGCCACCCCGATATTGTCTCTATGGAACTTGAATTTACACTTTGATAATGCCTTTGTCAAAATTTCAACATATTTCTCCTTTGTCGAAATATACTGCAACAACATGATCCTCCTCGCTACACAATCTCTGAGATGATGATACTAGATGTCAATATGCTTCGACCTATCATGAAATACTAGATTCTCAGAGAGTTTGATACAACTTTGATTATCACAATAGATCACAGTTGGATCCATCCTTTGATAAAGAAAACAAACTAGGATTTTTCACATCTAGATGGCCTCACATGCTACCTGACTTGTAGCCATGTATTCTGCCTCTACCGAGTTGAGTGCAAGTGACCTCTATTTCCTGTTGTACCAAGAAACTACCATTGACCCAAGGTTGAAAATCCCTCCTGATGTGCTCTTCTGATATGATGGACTCCCTGCCCAATTTGCATCAGTGAAGCCATGTAGCTTCACTCCCTCTATCTATTTGTACCATAATCCATACTAAGATGTGCCTTTGAGGTATCTCAATACATGCTTTACCACCTTCCAAAAAATCTTGGTAGGCTGAACCATCGCTTCACTCAGTTGGTTCACCGCATAGCACAAATTTGGTCATGTGTTCAATAAGTACATCAGTGAACTCACAAGCTACCTATACACAGTAGCCTTTACCACTTCTCTTGAAGTAGCATCCTTTGTCCTCTAGTTACCTGCTAGAGGAGATTACATGGGCTTTCACTTCTCCATGTGGAATCTCCTGAGTATCTCGTTGGCATACTTTCCCTGAGACAAAAGCAACTCCCCATCCTTCTGCTACACTTCCATGCCAGGTAATGCAAGAGACCCATGTATTTCATCTCGAATTCTCTTGCAAGGTCCTCCTTGAAATACACGATCAAATGATCATCATCAGTCAATATGAGATCATCAACATAAAGTACGATAATCAACAACTTACCTTCCACCACGATGTGGTATAGGTTTGCATCCACTTCACTCTTTGTGAAGCCCAACCCGGTGAAGTAGTTGTCTATCTTGGTGTATGAAGCACGAAGTGCTTGCTTCAACCCTTACAATGCTCTCTTGAGTCAACACATATGCAACTCACGATCAAAGGTTTCAAAACCTTCTGGCTCCTCTATGTACACCTCTTCCTCAATCTTACCATTGAGGAATGTAGTCTTCACATCCATCTGATGGATCTTCCAACTCATCTATGTTGATAGTGCCAACATAGATCTGATTGATGAGTACCTTGTGACAGGAGCAAAAGTCTCATCATAGTCAATTCCCTCGACCTGTGAAAATCCACAGGCAATAAATCTTGCCTTATGCTTCTCCACACTAGCATTAGCAACTTGCTTTACTTTGTAAAGCCAACGGGAACTCACAACTGACTTGTTCTTCAGTCTCAGAACCACGTCCCAAACAACGTTACAAACTATGGAGTCATACTCCTCCACCATACAACCCAAATTGGCTACTGCATTGCTTCCTCAAAGGAAGATGGCTTGGTCTCAAAACATTCCCCAGTAAGGGCCATGTATCTATGTACCTCTCATGTGACATCCTTTGTCTGTGCTGAGAAGATGGTGCTCCCACATTCTCTCTCATGTCCTTCAACAATCTGCCAACTTCTCTTGTGCGCTTCTGTCTATCTCTGGAAGACTGTGCTTGAGTGGATGTCTCCACTCTCGGAATCTCTGCATGCAGCTGCTCCGCATCAATCTGAGGTTCCTCCTCCTTAGGAATCAACAGTTCCTCCACAGCCTGTAGTTAGATCTCCCTCTCAAGGGAAACTCACATGGCCTTCTTCTCATCAAACTTGAGATCTCTGCAAGCCACTGTCCTCCGATTGGTAGGAAATTACACTCGATAGTTGTGACGTGTATTAGTGTACCCCACAAGTATCCCCAACTCTGTTGTGGCTCAAGCTTCTTCCATGCATCCTTTGTCCCACAAAAATATATCGATGAGACAAAGATCCTGAAGTGACCCACATCTGGTCTTTTACCAGAGAAAGATTCCTCTGGTGTCTTCATCCCAAGTATGCGATGTAGGATTCTATTCTACAAATAGATTGCTATGTTGCATGCCTAAGCCCACAAGTGAAGTGGTAGGCCATGGTCATGCAACATCACCCGTGCTACCCCTACAATAGTTATGTTATTCCTCTCAGCCACCCCATTATGCTGTGGGTTATGAGGTGATGTCAACTCTCGTTTAATTCCTTCCATTGCACATAAGTCCTTAAACTCTTGAGAGACATATCCTCCACCATTGTCGCTTCTCAAGGCCTTAATCTTCTTCCCTGACTCTTTCTCGACCAAAGCTTTGAACTCACAAAATTTGTGAAGGTTTGGTCCTTCTTGTGCATGAAATAAATCTAGCATTTATGAGAAAAATCATCAATGAAAATCACATAATACCTTTGCTTCGTTGTGGATGCTTTTGAGAATGGTCCACACACATCAGTATGAACTTGCTCTAAGATAGTCTTTGCTCGACTGTCTCGTTCATGAAAGGAAGACTTGGTGTACTTTCCCAAGGTACAACCTTTGCATGTGTCAACTTACTCAAGTTTACCTTTGGGAAGTTCTGTAGATATTTGCTACATTATCTTCAAAGCCCCATGATGTAAATGGCCCAACCGCCTGTGCCATAAATCACCAATGTCTTGGCTTTGCACCAATTCTGCTTTCGCACTCAATGCTGCACAATCATCTACCTCTAGTTTATAGAGATTCTTCACCCAAATCCCTATCCTATTGATCTGAATCATGGCTATGTGTCTTAGGAACACCTTTCCTTTACTAAAGACAACATCTTAGCATTTTTCCTCGAACATCGTGACTGATACCAAGTTCTTCATCAGTCCAGGCACATACATCACATTTTTCAAGGTGAGAGGATCTCCATGCTCCCTCTAAAAATCAACTGTGCCCACTCCTGAAACATTGTACTTTCCGTCACCATCCATCTCTATGCGCATCTTGAGATCTTTCTCCTTCAAGGCACTGAATAAACTTTTATCACCGGTAATGTGGAATGAGGCTCCATTGTCAATATACCTGACACAACCCATCATCGATGACACCGTGCATGCAATGAGGGTAAAGTCCATTTCGAACTAAGAGGCTAATGCCTCACCTTCCTATCCTTTTGAGGATCCCTTCTTGGACTTCTTCGATGGGTAATTAGTCGCATAATGCCCCATCTCAATTGAAGTATGATATGAATTCAATTTTCACCTGCAACCCCGACCTTCAAACTTCGAATTCTCTTCTCCATATATTGTTCACAACTCTAATAAACATGGCTCTGATGCCATGTAGAAATTTTGCAAATTCTCTACCAATCTCGCTCTAAGACCATGTAGAAAATGTGACTGTAGGTTAACCTGATAATGTAATGTAACCAAAGAAAAATACTATAGCCTACTTCTACTATCAATTTGCTTTGCGTAAGATTAAAGATCGAGTTGAACACTTATAACCAGAAGAAGAATCAATGCACAATACACATGAAAATACTTTGGGGCAATCCTCAGCTAGAAACCCCACTATTTGTATTATCATACAAGGTGGAAATACATAGAGATTATATAAATCCTTAGCTCTCATAGCTAGCCAGCTCTTAGTACAATCCTCACAGATGCTCACAGACAATCTTGGCTTCTCACAAGCCTTCTCCTCTGCCCTCCAAGCTCCTATTTCCTTGCGCTGTTCCTCTAGGATGATCTCCTTCAATCAAGTGGAAAAACTCGATTTACCAAGTGGGTGATTTTTTGATCTCACACATTGTCAAAACTACACAATCCTCAAGGAATTTATTCTTTTTGCATGCATGATTTTTCTTTATAGGAAAACACATGCAACTGATAGTACACTGTCCTTGTCTTTAATCTCAACTAGGTCTTTCTTAGACTAGACATGCATAAGTTTCTGATGAGGGAATCTTCAGTTAACTGGAGTACACTAGTTGAGTGCATGCATGCATCATCTGACTGATAACTCTTTATTAGTTCCTCAAACATTTTGGAACTAATTTAACTGGACTTAACTCAGTAAACTGAGTTAACTAATTACAACTCAAATATAACTCAATCTTATCTCCTTAATTTAAGACTTATCTCCTTAATTTAAGGGATAACTCTTGCATGACTTCAGAAAGACTTCTAACTTGAATTTCTCCAACTAATTAAGTCAAAATAACTTAATTAATTATTTTCAAGTAGCTGTTAAGACTAAATTCGATTTTAATTCACAATTAATTCAAGGACAAATTAAATTGGAATATTCTTGTTGCCACATTTCAACAAAATGTTGGCCCTACATAAATCTAATGAGGGTCTCTCTCTAAAAAATCACTACCTTTACTTAACGCAACATCCTAGCAAAAGTCTCATAGATTTTTCCAACACTAGAAGCCTTTGTGTTACTGTAGAAAAAGACCTCCACTTTAGGGCCTATGAATGACACCAAATAACCGCAACATATGAACCAATCACTATCCAATACTTGAGGCCTGATCTTATTCCTCTAAGCTATGTTGGATTCTACCCACTTATTCCAATCCAAAGTCACAACCATGGCCTACAAGTATGATTCTACCTTTAACATCCTCTCAAGCGAGAGATAATATCTAACACATCTAGTATATGTGGGTTTGAGGAATTCCTTATTCATAAATTCCTTGGGCTTGACGAATTCCTTCTAAAGGAGAAACAATTTTTTATAAAAATTTGCACATCTCTTGTAGCTATCACCAAGTGGTTTACCAGTGCTTTTCAATGCATTATTGAGTTGATGCACACAAAAAGGAGTCCAAAAAAATCCTTGTGTCTACTCTAAACTAGTAACTAATATTTTCTACACATTGTTGTTGCATCCATCACAACTTACACAATAGTAGACACAACCTCTATATTAGCAAATTTTAGGTTACTCTAAAAGCGTTTGAATCATGTTTGGGGGTGCTTCATCACATTTGGGTTATATGGTGCATGTTCAGCCCCTCAATGGTTAGAGATGGATTTGTAAATGGGAGATGGTGTGATGGATTTTCATATTGGAGATAACTAACTGAAGTGATTACTTTAACTTAGTTGGGTGCTCAATTGGCATTCTCACCCAAGGCATCAAAGTTCTCTTGACAACTTGGGTGATATCCTTCAATATGACCACATGGATATGTTCACATGCATAAATAACAAAATATTTATGAGAAGGATCATTGTCCATGTTAGATGGGGGGAGGTATCAAGCCCTAGAAAACATGGGATAATCTCAATTCTTGTATGGAGGATGGGAGTCGGCTTAGGGAATCCTATGTTATGAAAATGTTCATGCAAGGGGAGTGGACCCAATACAGCACATGGTCTAGGAGAATAAATAGAATCCATGTGGCCTTGTCGTGGAGGTGTGTGGACACATCTTGTGCAATTACAACATCTTAGAAACACCAAAAAGTGATAGACATATTTCCACTTTTTCAACCATGGAAAATAATAGTAGTTAAATATAATGCACATTTATCACTTGGCAACCACCAAGCCTTTCAATAATTGTAGACATAATGGATGCAATCTCTAATTTGTCGATATCCCATTCCTATATGCTATAAAAAATATGTGTATTGGTTAATGCAATTAACCTATCTCCGATGATCTAATATATGCTACATTATGATTAACCCTATTGTTTGTGAATAAAAAAAATATTAATAATGGCATCAACTACGAGCCTAAAAACCACAAAGACAATGACCTTCAAATACATGGGAATAATATTCATACATAAAGGACAAAGTAGAATGTAGCAAAAAAGTTCCATCCATTGTGTATTGTTTTCAATCTCATAGCCAAACTCAACCCAAAGTAATATTCTAGAAAGAATACAAGTCCTCAAGATAAGTTCAACATTGTCCTATTAATAAAAGAGGAAAATACATGACCACTCTATGAACCTAAAGAAAACAAAATAATTGAAATAAATATCCAAAAATGACGAATTGAGCTAGCAAGTTGTAAATGGTTTTAATATACATGGGGAAGCTCTAGCCTTTGGACAAACAAGAGTTGAACATGTCTCAATCACTTTTCCATATAATGTGCACCAAATTAATTCTTGAACATTAAGGTTTACATAATTACATTACATATCCACTAAATAATCAATTTATATTGAGAATGCAATATAGTTGGCATGGAAGGTTTAACTTACATTACCAAATCAATTCCCTTGAGGTGGAACTACACACACATAACCTCAAATTCTATCAAATATGTACAATAAGATGAAAAATCTGATATGAACGGATACTTTGATTGCATAACACTACTCTTATAGGTTGTGTTGCATGAATTACTCATAAATAATAAACAAGGGGAGTTTTTTTCTCAAGAAATACAAAAATAGGTAGGCATGATTGCAAGATATGGTGATGAGAAACATGCAAGGAATAGAAAAAGGGTATAGATGTTGTTCTCCTTTTGAAAAGTTTTTTTTTTTTTGCATAAAAAATAGGTACATGCTATTCTAGTTAAGGATAAGGAGACAAACATGGACTTGAACTATCCTTCTCAGTCATGTAAATCCACTCAACAATAGCTTGTAAACATAATAAAAATTATAGTAGTAACAACATTGTAATCAAGAGTAAAGGGTAGGTCAATAGCTGAAATTTTTAATAGCAAAAGATAAGATGCATCATGCATTCTCCTACAAGTCCAACATGATGGTTTTGTGTTTTAATTAGAGTTTCAGTCAATAAATATACCAAGGAATTTTAACCATACAATTCTAAAACAAAAGAATGAAGATTCTGAAACAAAAATCAATTGAAAAAGAGAAATAAATTTACTATCTACAAAGATTTCCTCTTACCATAGAAAACTTCTAATTTATTTCTCCATGTTCTAACAACACAAGTGGTAGAATTCGATCCTGAAGCACTAGGATGAGCACCACCACAAGTTACACAACTGTCAGACATAAATGAATGTTGTGAATCTAAATCTGATGCATTTGGAATCTTGTTATCCTTGACAAGAATAGAGGATGGGAATGGAACCACTATTTCATGATCAACCCCTTGAGTTCCGTCATCTAAAAATTTAGTATTCAAATGATTTAAATCTATGGCCCCATCCTCCAAATTATCATCCTCCTAATTGTTTCCCCAAGCCCTATAGGTTCTACCATTTTCTTTCTTCACAATAATGGAACAACAACCTCAAGTTATAATGCACATAAACACACCATTCTGCTCAAGCTACAATTGGGTTGTTACTCTTGAAAATTTGGGTGAAGTTGTAGGTGCTCCAATGCCTCTTTATATAAAGTGTCCAAAACCTTTGAAAGCAATTGTACCACAAATTTATGTAATGATATGTGGCTGAACCCTGATACATGGCCCACCATTCTATAAGATTCATCCTATCTCAACCTTTGATTGCATGAATATAACTAAAGACTCCATGGCCACTAATGTACAAGCTCAATTTTTTTCATAGTTGATCACACTCAATCGCATCACAAAACAATTTTTTGAATGTAGCCATATAAACATTATGAACCTATCAATTTGTGTGGGATTTTCTCTTAGCCCCATTCCCAACTATTAGTTGGGTCATCAATGATTTAGAGTAATAGTTTGGTGTAAGACATATGATAAGGCATGGAGTGAAACATTTGGATCATGCCATCATTTAAAAATCTATTTTTTAATATTATAATGCAAGACATCTTATTCCAACTCAACAATGTCTTTCATATAGCCTAACCTATTGTCCTTCCACTCATACACCTCTCCGATCACTAGTTAATCTAAATTTTCAAACCAAATAATATTATAAATGAGCTTGGTGAATTGTAGAACAAACCTAACACATGCCAAAAAATGATGATCAATAATGATTTTCTTCACCTCCTAAAATTCCTCTCCATCAAATGTGGTTACTTAACTCACAGTCAAACGCTACTAGGAATCACACGACTATAGTAGAGAATGCAACTAGTACCTTCAAAAGGCACCTAAAGGTGAGGTAATAACTACCAAATCCAATATTTGTTTGTGATTTGTGAGACTAGCCTACAATATAAGAAGTTGTGATCTAGGGGCATCTAAGCCATCAAAATCACTCGAGGATATCACCTGGTGTAGGTCACACCAACTCTTAACATTGTGGGATGTTTTGGTGTCTCCTACTAACTACTACTAGTTTCAAACCTTAACCACCTTACAAAATGAAACCCTTGAAAGCCAATCACAGTAATAGGATTTTACATCTATGGACCCTTTTATTATTGATGATATCAACCAACTTGTATTTTTTTTTAATTACAATTCATGGTATTCATCTAAAAATTAACTCATTCATCACTTAATTATTTAGTACATAGGCTGATTCTTAATCATCACTGTGTGGTTTGACATTCCATGCTAAAGTTGTAACGTCATTCACAAAATTTTCTAATGTAGTTTCCATCAAGGATTTTAACAAATTGTAGAATTATTTCAAAACAATTGAGGCATATATTAACATTTGGAAACAATTGGGATATTGTTTCTATCCTCTTCAAAACAATTTTGCATCCATATCAAAGAAATAATTTCATTCTAGAAAAAGCACACTTTCCCTTATTATTTCCATTTGTAATTTAAAGAATAATACAAGAGGATGTGAACATGACTCACTACTACCTATCTAACCCCCATCACCTTCTCAAGAAAATAGTTGGAGTGTTGATGCTACACTAAGGCCACTTTCTAAGATCATTCTCTATAACATATTTGTAGGGCATTATTGGATGTTGTTCATCCCTATTTTGAATGGATTTGAGGGAAAAAAAATATATCCTCTTCACCTATATTAAGCAACTAACTAATATCAATGTAACTTTCATTTCCACAATGTTTAATATGAAAAATTTGGCATTGAAAAGACCATGCATTTTAATTTTCATGGGTATATGCTTAGTGTTACTAACCAATTTCTATATTTGAGATCCAATCAACACAAATGATGATGTCGTGAGTGAATTTTTTTGTATAACATATTAAACCGTTTGCTTCCTAAATTTGTGAGTAAGAAGTTTGCATTTAGACAGAGTTTTCGAAGTGTTTGTCTTTGGATCATAACATAATTTATAGAAGGTAACACGCATTTTCATAGTACAAAAATAATAAATTACCCATATTTTTTTTAAAACATAAATGAGTAGTGATTATATTAAATATGTTCTCGGTTAAAGCAAATACATGGGGAATTCATTACATTGCATCATTTTCCAAGGATCCTTTCTCAGGAGATAACTAACATGTCAAAAAACTGTAGAAAGAAAATACTATGATATATGATTAACATACATATATTCTAAAAAATTGTTATAACGAAAGGGAAAATTTGCAGAAAGGTCCCATTAGAGAAGAGAGAATACAACTTCCTAAAGGGGTCTGTTTAAGTCAAATTTCAGATTGCTATAGTCTGGGCTTGAAGCAAAGCTAACATTGTAGTGTTTCCTTGAGGCTTGGATATTTGAATTTAAATATCTTTGTTGCCTTTTTAGAGTGTCCAAATCGTCATTGTCGCATGAGAGTTTTATTTTGAGAGTATATTTATTCAATGATGAAAGTGAGAAAATGCATATGTTGATGAATTTTCCATTTTCTATCCAAATTATTCATCTCCAAGGCCTCCATATTCTTGTTGCACGCATTACAAGATTTGGAACTTCCAGTGGTGGGTGAAATGCTAAGACTTGTATAGATGATTGATGATATAGTGGGGGGGGGGGGAATCCAGGAAGTTGGAGAGGCTAGTCTCAAGTTGTATAAGAAGTGGATGTCACAAGGGTTTTGTGAGACGGCAGCAGGAACTACGACATCCAAGGAAGAAGTGGTAGATGGTGCAACAACAAAGGATGAGTTATTAATCAAAATAGATTTTAGATTGATGGAGGGGGAGTAGAAGGGATCTATAGATGAAGAGCATATACTACCTTTTATAATAGAGTGTGGAGTAAAGGAGATGAAAACCTAGAACAACAAATATGGCCATAGGAGGTTCTGGAGCGACCCGAATTAACAAAAGACAAAAAGAGTAGAGAAATTCACTTCTATAGGAAGAAGGGGCCATAAAGAAAGAAACATAGGAAATTTAGATAAACCTGAAAGATACACCTAATATAGTTGAAATCCAAATGCAAAAACTACCTTGAGCTCTATTAGTGCCAATTGTTTTGCATAATACAGGTTCTGAAAATCAAATTTCTCTAATCGAACAAGTTGCTGGGCTAGGGAAGCCATTTCCTCGATTGACTAATCCCTAAGAATAATAGAAAACACAATGGCTCATTACAAAGTATTTTTATGCCCAAAATTGCGGATGCCATGATGACTTTGAAATTAATGAGCACATAATTTGAATGGAAGTGAGAGGAAGAGATCCCCTGTGGAAACTTTTCTTAGACAAAATTGTGGGGAGGGGGGAGTGGGGCATGCTAAAACAAGTCTAGTATTTAACATTGAAATGGTAGCCCTCACATGTGATTCCAATCAAATCACCATTAAAACAAAACATGCTCGAATTCACCGGATTCATCACTCTGCAAGGTGGTGGAGTAGTACAAGGCATGATCTTTTGTATGGGAGGAGCATAAGTGTGGGGAGTAAAAAGTGTTTTCCATGCACGGGTCAATTGATCAACACTAGCAACAATGCTAGCCAACTTGGCCTATAATTGATTCATACTAATGCTTAAATTGTCCCTTAATGTGATATCAAGGGGGCGATGTGCGGATAATTTCTTGGAGTGGAAATAGTAGTCTGTGTATTTTATGGAATAATATGCCAGTATTTAGGGCCATTAATTTACCTTTGACCCACTTCTAATAGGCAAGGAAGATTGGCTTGAAGACCTCTCTCCGAATTTTGGCTTATGAGGATATGGAAGAGAGACTTTGAGAGTAGGAGGTCTAAAGCACAATTTATTGTTTTGAGGAGGAGCTTGAGGAGGATCTTCTTAGGATAAGAGCCATTAATTAGATGTTCTATAGTAATCATAGAGTCTCCCAGGATTATTAGTTTGAAAATTCCCATGTCATGAACTAGACCCAATAAAAAACCATACATTTTGTCTTGGTTGGTTGTTTTCCTACCCATCCCTCAACAATACTTGGCATCAAATTTTCATCCAGGATTAGATATAATCCCTCCCCTTCCTACCACCCCTAATTCCCCATAGTTACTATTTAATCATAAGACAATAATGAAGGATTACAAATTTTAAAAAGTTGGGCCACTTCTATATTTGTGATATTTAGCTCCATACCTAATGTCGTTGTTTCAACATTTTGTATTTTAGAGTAGAATATGAGACAAAATAAAAAACCATAATGAGAATTTGTATTAATTGAAAATTTCTATTTGGAGCATAACTAATACATCAACTCGCATCAAAATATATATAATTCTTGATCGTATTCTTAAACAATATATATTTTTTTTTCTAGCCTATCTATATCCCCAAAATGCTAGCCTCGAACTACAATTGAATTAGGAAACTAGAAAGTAAATGTTCTCCAAAAATAAGTCTGAAAAGATTATTACGCCGTAAGGCGTTTCCATGTGAAATGAACTCCCCAAAATGCTTTTTTGTCCTAATCGTAGCCATTAGATTTCTTGTTAGATGATTAAACAAATATCAACCGTCTGGTTTAATAAAAAATATTTTAAAACATTAAAAAACCTTAAAAAACTTTTCACTTTCCTTTGACATATGTGCGCCATTCACTTTCCTTTGACATCTGTGCACCAGCTCTCTGTCTGTTTGTATAGTCGAATAGGCATTGGCAATGGCATCCCCTGTATCCTCCTGCCCCCAAAACCCTTCTGAAACTGAAATCTGGACAGAAATCTGGACTGCAAGCAAACAGATAAACATCTACCTACGATTGGGTACGCACATAATTTTAATTTTTGTCTGGCCTTAGTTTCAATTCGGCTTCTTAGTACTTTTGAATATGCAGGTTCAAGCAAGATCATTACTGGTGTTGGAGAAGGCGCAACCTCCCTTTCTAGCCATTCTGATAAAATGAAGACTGGTATGCTTATTCTCCTGCCTTCGCTGAAAATAATTTAAATGTTTTCAACCTCCTTCCAACTGATTAATTGAACTATTATTTTTTTTTCATTTTTCTTGGATACTTGCAGATTCGTTTCCTGATCCTAAACTAGGGAAACGAGACTTCCCTCCAGGATTTTGGAAAGATAATATTATTGATTCAATAATGTCATCTAATAAGGTCGGTATTCACAGCAGCTGTTCATTCAATTTCTGTTCGTAAGGTTGACGTCGCAAGAATATTAGCAGATATTTGTTAAAATATTATGGTTGACCTGTATTAATTTTAGGTGGCAGCAGCGGATGAGGAGCGTGTGGAGACATTAATATCGGAGATTAAGAGTATGTTTAGAGGTATGGGTGATGGGGAAACAACTCCCTCTGCTTATGACACTGCTTGGGTAGCAAAAATTCCAGCACTTTCCTCAAACACTCCAATGGATCCTTCAAAATCAGTTGAAAGATGGATCTTGGGGAGAAGAGCACCACTTTTTAACATATGACAAGCTACTGGCAACTCTGGCATGTATTATTACTCTCACCGTATGGCGGACTGGCAGAACACAAGTGCAGAAATGTTTGTGAAGACTATTTTATTTTATTTAATAATAAAATTGTTGAAAATGAGAGCTCATGGACTGGAAGTTGGTGTGTTTGTTACAGGTTATAAACAATTTTGGGGTTTGATGGTCACAGGCAGTGTATTAACATTTATAGAAGCGCTGGATTTTATTATACTGGATAACTACACTGTGCAATTGTCAAATAGTGTTTGGTTTATCCCCGTCAGTTTGTCAGTGTCGGAGGGGAAACTGCTGATGGTTTTGAATTTGGTAGGGTTATTTCTCCTAACCAAGAAAGTCTTTTGGCTGATTCCCTCACTGTTGAGCATTGCGTCGGTAATGTTGGAGTTGAACACAGCGTTGAGGACATGGCTTTATACCAGCATCGGTCGACTGTTCTGCTGGTCAGTGCATCTTATATGTGACAAACTACCTTATTCGGTGAGACAGCGGGTGTATTCATTGGGTCAGTGGGTGGAGAATTTCCAGCCATTCAATGATATACAATTAAGAGTTGTCAGGAGCCCTATATGCACAGTGATCGGTGGAGGGGCAAAAGCTCACATGGAAGGTGCAACTTTGGTGCCTTGGTTAAACGTCGAAGGAGAAACAACAAGGAGCTTTGATTGTGCTTCTAACCCCGTTACAATAAAATGTTGTAATCCTGACCACATTGTTATCACGTGTATGCTTTTTGAAAGGTTTAATAAATGCGGGGTGGCCGTGGGAAAGCCTGATGATGAATTAGCTGATGAATTCGCTGTAGTTGGTGTGGATTGTAATAATAGGGTTGAGTTTATGAAATTATGCACGTTCCTTTCGTGTATAGCAAAGAACAGTTCAGGTTCATTTAGATCCTATGACAGTAATAATAAGGCCCATGTTCGTGGGTGGAAGGAGTCCGTCCGACATTATGTAGAAAGCGGGTTTCCACCGGTATACGAACTCAAATTCCAGCCTGCAATCGTCAATGGTACCTAAGTCTAACTTCCTTTTAAGCTTACATTCACGTTATTCTCGTTTTGTTATCTTCTGGTTTATCTCCGGTCTCTCGGCCAACTTTATCATTCCTTCCTTGTAATTTGACATTATTGAAAAATTTTAATTTTTTTGGTGAAAATATATTGTGAATGGCTAATAATTGAAGGGTAAGTTTAGAGTTTTCCTTACAGTAAAGAAATTTTGCTTGGACACAAAACTTATGGAATCAAATTTCTTCACTTAATTATTGGATCACATTTTCAAAATTTCACTAGCTCAGGCTTGAAATTCAAGATCTAGAAGTATTTGACACAGTAAAAATTTAACTCCTTACAAATCACTAGTAAATAATTTCAAATGACTTGATTTTTTTTTAAATAACTATAATAAATTAATCTCAATTGGTAATAATTGAAGTGGTTCACTGTACCAATATGGTGTAAGAAGGTAAGCAGCCTGTTTCCGCACAATCCATTTTTATAGCTCTAAATAATATATATACATATCTTGCAGGTATTGAATTCTTCAAAAAGCACGTTGGAATGATGGAGGATGCCACGGACCATCGCCAGCCAAGTGTATTTGAATTTGTATTTCCTGCAATGATAAATGAAGCTAAAAGCTTATGCTTGGATTTGGCTTATGAATTGCCATTCATCAAACAAATCATTAAGAAGCGGGAGGCTAAGCTTAAAAGGTTGGTTAAATTCTGATAATGATGCTCTTTTGTCCAGCCTTTTGTCATTATTAATTAACTTGACCGTCGTGATGGTGTTTCGATTAGGATTCCTACTGATCTTCTCTATACGGTTCCAACAATATTCTTGTATTATTTGGAAGGCCTGCAAGAAATAGTAGAGTGGCACAAAATCATCAAGCTTCAATCCAAGGATGGGTCATTCATCAGCTCGCCCGCATCTACCGCTGCTGTATTCATGAGTACAGGGAACACCAAGTGCTTGGAATTCTTGAACTTCGTTTTAATGAAATTCGGAAACCATGGTACCAACATAACAATTTGATTTCATGAAGGTCCTGTTTTAATTTCGTTTATGAAAAAAATTAAATTAAAAAGAATATTAACAACGAAGAATTTGTTATTGTAGCCCCGTGTCACTATCTGATTGATCTACTTGAACGTCTGTGGGCCGTTGATACTGTTCAACGACTCGGTATCGATTGCTATTTCAAAGAACAGATCAAAGAGGCATTGGATTATATTTAGTTTCACTTTCCCTTGACATCTTTGCCCCAGCTCTCTGTCTGTTTGTATAGTCGAATAGGCATTGGAAATGGCATCCCCTGTATCTTCCTACCCCCAAAACCCTTCTGAAACTAAAATCTGGACTGCAAGGTCGGAACTCTTCCTGGTGCGATATAAAGTAGTCGGGGAGAATTAGCATAACATATCTGACATAGAAGAGGAAGACACATATAATTTCAGAGAAATGACAAAGGAGGGAGAAAAGGAGCAAGTAAAGCTGCTAGGTGTGACTCTGAGTCCTTTCGTGGTGTGGGTTTGCATTGCTCTTGCTCTTAAAGGTGTCGATTATGAGTTCATCCAAGAGAATTTCATGCAACCTAAGAGTGAGCTTCTGCTGAAATCAAACCCTGTTCACAAGAAAGTTCCATTGCTTATCCACAATGGAAACCCTATTTGTGAATCCATGATTATTGTGCAATACATCGAGGAGGCATGGGGCAATAAAGAACCAAATCTTATGCCCAAAGATCCATATGACCGAGCCATTGCTCGCTTTTGCGCTGCTTTTGTCGACGACAAGGTAATTTAATTAATTCATTAATAATCACCTGCATTCATACCTCATCAACCCTTTCTTTCTCTGGAATTTGTGTCTTTGAAAGTTCCAATTATGTTTTTTCTATTCTGTAACCAATATACTTGTGGTTTCAATGTGTGCTTTTAGGTCTTTCCATCTATGCGAGCAGCTTTCTTTGCGCAAGGTGAGCAACTACAGAAAGAAGTGGAAGTTACTATTACAAATTTTCTTTTGATAGAGGAAGCTTTGCGAACCAACGACTGCTTTGCAGGAAAACCATATTTTGGAGGGGATGAGATCGGCTTGATTTTCATCGCATTGGGTAGTTTGTCGGCGTTTATCACAGGCGCGGAGAAGGCTACCGACAGCGTTTTAATAGATGCAGAGAAAATGTCGTTGTTGAGCGCATCGCTGAATTGATTCTATCAGTTCGATGTAGTGAAAGAAGCGATGCCAGATCCGGAAGAAATATATATCTGTTAGGAGAGCCATGATGATGTCACCACCTACTACTAATTAGGGAAAACCATGCTGGCCTCATAAATTGAGGATAGACAAAGAGATTATATTTAAGATGAGTGCTATTCGTAGCCTTTGTCTTTTTATTCAACCCGTCTTTGAAGTAGAGGTGTTTTATGTTAATTAGTGTGAATAATGTTTTGGTGAATCTCGCTGGTAGTATAATTATCATTGCTCTATTCAATGTACATTATTTATTTGCAACGTTTTTTTGATTAATCTCTTTGATATTGTCGCTGGCATTGGCCTGTTCAATATGCGCTGATTATGAATGTAGTAGAAAACATCATGAAATGCAAGTGTTTTTATAGAATGTAATAGTAACAGGAATGAAATGCAATTAATTTTGTGGAAAGATCGTCTATAGCTGCCATAATGTGTAGCATCAAATTGGGAGAATAAACTTATATGGGACCTTGTTGCATTTTGAAAAAAATCAAGAATGTAAAAGGCATTCGGTCGGATTTGAAAACAGTCCGAAATCTGGGGTTCAAATTATGTGGTTGGTTCAATGTCTTGAGTCATCATCAATCACAAGATTGGGTAAAATGTCACCTTGAGCGCTTTATCAATTTCTCCGTGACTTTCCAGATATATCGACTTTGTGGATTTACCGAATGTGTAAGATTAATTTTACAGTTTGGTTGGATTTCATTAAAAAATTCTGGATATTCGACTTTGCGGATTTTCCCAGAACTGGATTTCGAACGGATGGATTGACTAAGCTTGGGAGTTTAGTGAAGCTAAAGAATGTTCTCTTATGGGCAATTTTTCTGCCAGTCATTCCTGGATCATTGCTTCCATCCATGATTTTTGTAGACCACAGTGCTGCTTCCATTTTGATACAAGTAATCCTTCTGGCATCCCCAATTTAATTTTTTAGTTTCATCAAGCAGAGGTTACTATTATTGCTTTTAACTTTCTAGAATTTGTTAGGGTGCCATTATTGTCATCTCTTTCTCTTCCACTTGCCTCTGCTACAAAGCCATTTGATATACCAGTTGTGCCAATATGGGCATAAACGAGAGGTGATACAATTTATTACCAAACTTTCCAGGCGCAAGTGGGATATGTGGTAAATCCCTGTGTAGTACCATTGCTTTTATTTGTGGAATGAACATTTCACAACATCTATCCAACCATTTACACTTACAATCGAACTATCTATGCTTACAAATGAAAGTAAGCATAACCATGCTCCATATTAACCATAGATTCCACTTGCATGACCTTCATAACCATCAGCATACCCATAATCACCTGATTCAACACCACAACTACCCTTCATAACCATCAGCATACCCATAATCACCTAATTCAGTACCACAGCTACCCTTCATAACCATCAGCATACCCATAATCACCCGATTCAGCACCATAGCTACCCTTCCTGAAAAACCATGGCAAGAAGATTAAGAATATTGCATGTAGTTCTTAGCCTTTGCTTTCTTGTTAGCTTAAGTGGTACCAAAGCATATGTCCCTCAGTCTCCTTGGATACAAAGTGGGAAAATTAAAGACACTATTCTCTTTGGAAAGCAGATGGATACTATTAGATACAATAGTGTACTTGATGCTTGTGCATTGAAGAAAGATCTTTCAGAACTCAATACAAATAGTCTCTTTTTCACGCATTCAATGCCAGTAATTTGCATGTCAGTTCATCTATAAATTTGATCCATACAATCAGGTGCGTTATGGACCACATATTTCGCTTGTCTTGAAAGGCCTTACATGTACTTTCCCTGGAGGCACGAAGGTGGGAGTTGTGGGGCGGACAGGAAGTGGCAAATCTACTCTTATTCAATCCATTTTTCGCATTGTGGAAACAACAATGGGCAGAATTGTCATCGATGGAGTCGACATCTCATCCATAGGCCTTCATGACCTAAGATCAAAATTAAGCATTATTCCCTAAGAACCAAAGATGTTTGAAGGCACTATAAGAAGTAATTTGGATCCTCTTGAAGATTGCTTGGATGATGAGATTTGGGAGGTTAGTTCTGCTTCATATTCTATAAGCATTAGTATCAATTTTAGCACCAATTATTCTTGCCTCGAAGAATATAGATATTTCCCTGAGGATCTTGTTGTAAGTTTATTGTTTATGAATCTACTTCGATTTTGCTTGTGCTTTCAGGCTTTAGACAAGTGCCATCTTGGTGGGATTGTACGAGCAAAAGAAAAGAAACTTGATTCCTCAGGTCTGTGTGTCTTTTTTACAGTAGCTATTTCTTCTATTTTCTTTCCATCTTAGTGCTCATGTTTTCTTTATTTTTTGGTGTCCTTGAGACCTACCTAGTCTCTAGGACCCCTTTTTTTTAGAATGAAAATTGAGAATCGAATTTAATGGAATGATCTCTTGTATAGTGTTTGAGAATGGAGGAAATTGGAGTGTGGGTCAATGCCAGCTTGTCCGTTTGGGATGGGCACTACTAAAACAAAGTCAGATACTGGTCCTTGACGAGGCAACTGCCTTAGTTGACACTGCAATTGATGGACTTATTCAGCAAATAATTCACCACCAATTTTCTATCTCAACAGTAATTACTATAGCACATCGGATTCCATCTGTTATTGAGAGTGATATGGTTCTCCTATTAAAGGATGATATAACATTTATAAGTTGTTTATTTTCTAGTGTTTTGTTACAATTACTATTTTTTTGGACACATTTCAATTTTTACTTACTTTGTATTTGTTTTGAATCAGGACAAATTGTTGAGTATGACACTCCATCCAAACTACTCAGCAACAAATTTTCTGCATTTGCAAAACTTGTTTCAGAGTACTCCATCCAATAGATATCTTAACTAGAGCTTTGGACATTAGTCATATTGGGTTTACAATAGAATGGAGAAAAATATTCATTTCCCTAAAACTCAAGCTGGATAAATGCACAATATAGAGATACAATATAGTAGACTATGAGCTACCACGTAAGCTCATTATTTTATGATAATATTCTATATTTAGGTCAGAAGAGTTCAATAACTCTTATTAGTGACTTTGAGTGACTTTGACAGTTATGATTTTTCACTTGTTATATACAAATGGAGTTTACCCTTTTTCCTGTGTAGCTTTTGTCACTTCAACAAGGTAATCAAGGTAATATTGGAGAACTCCAGACAACTTGGATTTGTACAGGCAGTGCAGTTGGATGTAAGGTGCCTCTAACTAATTTGTCTTTTTTTTCTGCTTTGTTTCTATTATTTTGAGTTTCACATCTGCATTTTTTTGTTTCTATTTTAGTTTTGACCTCTATATGTAGTAATACTATGCCAATTCACATCAACATTTTATTCTCATTTGTACCAAACAAGCTATGTTATACTTGTCAAGGTTCATATGTCTTGTTATTTTAGGTCTTAATAATAAGTGTTGGCTAATTGTTAATGTGTTTTTTCCTTCCTGCAATGAACCAACTCAATTTTATTCATAATATTTTGCAGTTATAAACTTTTAAAGTTACCTAATATTTCAATGAGTAAGAATTTGAGAATTCTACTATCTAACCATCAAATATGCCCAAAAGAGGGAAAAAAATATCAGAAAAAATAAGAGATGTACAAAATAGACATAGGCTTTTTGTTCTTTAAAAGCAATTTATTTTTTATTTAATTATTTTTTTCAAATTTTTTTTTGTGTCATTTTCTCTTTTGGATAATGATGAAAATATTGGTTTGAGTGGTTGTTATAA
>APFE030692402.1:0-14526 GCA_000404065.3 Pinus taeda | reverse complement strand
TACTTTTGTAGATAGTTGCAGCACTTGAGCAGCAAATATCATTCGATATCCTTGATACCTAGCCTTGTGCGAAGGGTATGGAAAATATTTGTGAACTGTGGCACATCTTGGTCCCTTCCTTCCCGTACCGTGGTCCACTTGATGTCTTTGTCTTCATAGCTCCCAACAAGGTAATATTGTTCCTTGATGGCATCTCAGAAAATTCCAAGTGGGTGCGGAAGAAAATAACAAGGGTTCACTCTCGTCCTTTTGTTCACAATAGGCTTCCCACCAGTCTTTGATGTGTGGGACATCTTTGAGAAGTAAAAAATTAATTTTTTCCCTATTGGAAAATTCATGAACTAAAAAATATCCTTGCAATAGATTTAACCATTTATCTATGATGTCTACATCTATCAGGCCTTCGAATATGGGAATATCGAAGTTAACGTGTACCTTAAAAGGAGTGGCACCTCTAGAGTGGTTGTTGGATGAAGTTGCATTGCCTGTGGGTAGTCATTGAAGGATCTAGGCCAATTTATCCATCATCGCATCCCTCTGTCGCTTGAGGGCTTCCTCGAGCAAAATTTTGAAAGGACCTCCTACCACATCATCTTTCTTTTCTTCCGCCATGGGAAGTCATCAAGTTTTGTGAGGTTGATCTTGCAATGGTTCAACTAGATCAAGCCCTAACTCCTTATACCTTGACCTCATTGGGGACATACAAAGAAAAATAGAGAAAGAGCAAGCCACTCTGATACCATTGGTACGAACTTAAACAACAATGCAACAACTTACATATATAATCATAAACATAGAGATGAAACAAAAAAAAAAATCAATTCATTAATAGAAAAATATTGAACAATGCTTACAAATAGAATGGAAATAAGATATCTCAGGAACTGGTAGATTATCTCTGAGAAGAGATGTGGCAGCTACATGCATCTCAACTGTGTTACAATGAGGCTCAAGGGCCTATTTATTATTGGAAAACATGAGAAAACCATAAGTAACCAAAACCCTAACCCCAAGAGATGTAACACCAAGTGTTCATGGGCCTCGTTGGGGTTAGTTGGGCAGCCAACTTCCATGGTTCGTAACTTGGTCATATTATCTCTATTTAGCGTGTACGATACTTTGTTGGAAAGGTCTCTTTGAGTACTATAGGCTTCGTCACAAACCCTTATGTATCATAACACGCTTGCTGCGGACACCAAAAAAATGTCGTTTCAGGCATTAAAACTGCTCCAGAAGTCCAGGACTCGAAAAACAGATAAAAATAGTAAATACTGAAATGAACAAGGAAACATATGAAACTGACTGTGGGGTCTAGGTGGAATAGGTGGGTGGCCACCAATATCCACCTATATCATGTGAAGCCCTACCTGAAGGATTTGAGAAAATCTTCATTGCTATCCCTACTCATTCATCCACTACCAACAAATTCCTTCTTATTGTTGTCGTCTACCAATTCTTGCTCTTTGTCTTAGGGTGTATTCCACCACAATAGCTTTATCTATTAGTAGACGAAGTCTGACATTGATGGGCTAATTATAATCATATTTTCATGCGGGTACTATAAACCAAAACTAACTCATCATGGTTGCTCTAAATGAGTTATGTAACTTTCCGAACAATGAGCTATAGGGCGTTGTTCTCCTCCAAGTTGTCCACGAGTGCCTAAGTCGCCTCCTTAATCCCTCGAATTCTGAAACTTGTATTTCTATGCCACGTATTTTCTTAGAGTGAACCCCTTCCTGGCTCCACGACCATTGTTTCCTTGTTGCTTTGATGCTTTCACCACGTGCAAGATCTAGTAAATATCTTTTTGGTCCAATGTGACAAATCTTCCTTCATCGTCCCAACTTCTTGATATTTGAGTTAACTACTAGATCCAAAATTTGTCATACTCATTTGCCTCTCTCAATTACCAAGTCAAATATACACTTGGTAATAAAGGCGTCCCCCTAAGCCAATTCATGGCTATGATACCAAATGTAGAAATTTCACTAGAGAGGAAATAAAAATTAGTGAGACAATTAATAATAAACCAAAAAAAATCATGAAACATAAACACAATGCAATCAATGTTTATGTTGGGAGAACCCCAACTCTAAGGAGAAACCTAGCTAATAGAATTCCATTAGATCCTTGGCCTAAACTTGGCTAAGCCGACCAAGTGAGGCTCCACCACTCACCTCCCTAGCCCATTATGGTAGAGTTTCTCCCAACTTTTAATGTGATCCATAAGAAAAAACCATGGGAACCTAAAATGCCATGGCCCCAAAACCGCTACTATTGACCCAATCAACTTTGACTCTTTCCCAAAGTCAAATTTACTAAAGATATCGGTTGCCATTGTTCGAGCTTGTGACTTTTTTCACAACCAATTTCTAAACTCCTACTCGGTATGTCGAACTATGACATACATTGGTATGATTCGATATACAAAAATTCCCTACATTTTGATAGTCCAAACACCATTGCCAAGTTTGGGTTTGCTACAAAATATACCCTTAGTTGACATTTGGCCTTGGCACTTGAAACTTTAAAAAATGTAGTGTAGTTCAAGATCTGATTTGAAACCACCAACTCATCTCCATAGCCTGTAGCTTTACATTTTACGTAGATTCATGAGGATCAATTTTTTTTGGGGAGGTTATATGCAAATTCCTTATAAGAATTGACAGATAGGCTTGAAGGTAGTTGTCTTGCAAAGAAAAAAGCACAATAGCTCATTAGTCTAGCTCTATAACACAATAAAGTTGTTTATGAAATATATGTGAATGGTGTCCAACACTATGACAAGAAATAGGAGTTATAACTAATAAGATTAACACACTTGACCTCTATTTAAACCACCATTAAAATTTATGATGGGCAACTCAAATAGCAAAACTTCAAATTCAAGGTTGCTTACCCATTATCATTTTTCGCAGTAAAGTCACGTATCCCCTAGAAGAGATACTCGTGAAATGGTAGGGAAGGTGGAGCAGTGTCACAAATGCCTATCCCGTAGAAAAGATTGTTGTGAAATGGCGGGGAAGGTGGAGCAATGTCACAAATCAGAATTGTATTTATATAAAGATTTAAAATTTTAAAAATGTATTTTAAATGTTTTATTATTTATTTATTTATTTATATTTGGATAGTGATTAAATTTATTTAACCTTAAAGGTTAATAAATAATGGAAATATTTGTTCAAAATTATTTATTTAAAGAAAGTATATTATTTTTAAAATAATCAATTTTAATCTTATTTCAAAATAAGTTTAGTTACAAGTTTTAACTCTAAGATTAAAAAGATAATTTTGACTTTAGAATCTCATCCATGAAACTAAATATCATTACGGGTTGTAATTAGAATTTACAACTTTATAGGTAAGGGAAAAAAAAACCTTAATTTAATAAATTCTATATATTATTGATGATGATGGTGTTTGGTAATTAATGTAACATTTCTTATAAAAGAGAAACTATTGATATGTGAATTACTATGACATGCATAAAATATATGAGTAAATAATCTATAAAAATAGAAAGCATAGTAATTATGGTGTTTGGTAATAAATGTAACATTTCTTATAAAAGAGAAATTATTGATATGTGAACTACTATGACATGCATAAAATATATGATGAGTAAATAATCTATAAAAATAGAAAGCATATTTAATTAAGAAATTTAATTTTATTTATAATTTTTTTTTTAAATGATTATTAAATTTATTATAACTTAGTTTATAAATAGTATAAAAATAATGATAAAAAACATATTAAATTACAATGATTATTCCCAGATTATTAAAAACACCTAAATCTTGTCTTCAATTTACTTAAAATAATTTTAAAATTTTTATTTCAAAATTAAATAATTAAATTTTATTTAAAATTTCAAATTAAAAATAATTTTAAAATTAAATTCTAAATCAATATAATAATTTAAATTTATTAAAAAAACCATTTTTGAATCCACTCCATAAATCGAGATAATAAATTAGGGTTTCATAATTAGACTTCATATTATATCATTAAATATTTTATTTTTGTCGTATAAATATATTTCTTTACCAATCAAATTTAAAGAATAATATTAATATTTAATTTTAATATATAAATAACATAATATTATTATAATGTAATGAAGTGAATTAAATTTGTTAAAATAGAAAAATATAGTCTTTTAACTGATAAATATAACTAATTAATAGAAAAAGCTTCAGAGCTTTAAATAGGCAAAGAGGAAAAGTTTAAATTATAGTCTTCGGAAAGGTAACCAAAACTATTTTTTTTTTAATTATTTATTTATTTCAGTACACGGAGGGGATTGAGAATCTTGTTGATCTAGAAGAAAGAACATGGAGCGGCGGATTAAGAACGAGGAGTGCATGGAAAATAGATGGGATAAACTTCCCAGTGATGCGCAATGGATGGCTTTGAGAAGGCTTTCCCCCATGGATTTACGAAGACTGCAATTGTCATTGACTATGATTGACTACATTCAGAGGAAACTTGGAATTTTTGATTGACTATGATCAGAGGAACCGCCCTTCTGATCACCAGGTGGTCTCCATTCTTGGATCCTTTTGTGATCGCCGATTCCTACAAGGTGTGCCAGACGTTATCCCGCACCTTTAGTTTTGGGAGGAGGGGAAGCATGGTATGGGCATTTGTAATAACCATTTCTATAAGTTGCAGGGATTATCGTGGAGGCTCACTACATACGAGGATGGCTTCTTGTGCTTCCAGATGTACAAAAAAGAGGAACCGCTGGCCACCAAGGGGTGTATGTAATTGGATCATTCTTCAACCAGTTCAAATCTGGTAGTTCTAGAGTTGTTACAAAAGGCAACTGTTGATTCAGGTTAGGTGAAGCATGCCCAGGATAAGATGGAATTGCCTGGGCAATAGGTCTTTTCATTTTAGCATAATGTATTTGATGCTAGTAACTTTGATAAGGTTGTTTGACGTAACTAGTATAGTGTGGTTGTTGATAATCGTTTTGAAAATGTGGTTGTCCATTACCCACAAAGCCTTGTTGCTCAGGTCCCTGGTAGGTTTGCTAGAATTTTGGTTGTTGGTATTGTACCAACCATGGTTGTTGGACCATTTACTGTTGTCCAATACTGGAAGATTGACCAAGATGTGGAGTGATAATACCTGTTTGAGCGTGAGTCATTCCAGGTAAGGAAGCGCTAACTTGAGGTTGTGATTGAGCTGTAGAGACAAGAGGCTATTGTATTGCAACCTGAGAGACTTGAGGTTGACACACAATAGGAATTGCTTGTACTTGCGACACAGTCATAATAGCAGGTGTAGTGGGAATATTTGACACAGGTTGGGTCGGTTGCATTGAATATACAACCCTTGGTTGTTGAGGTAGTAGTGGTACCGAACCACTTGATGTAGTTCCAGTTTGACCTAAATTTTGTTGTAAACTCTCATATGGTTGTTCTCTAGGAGGGAACAATGAAAAAACATATTGCCCTCCATATGGCGACAGTCTAGTGTTCAAAAGATATATCGGTCTTTGAAGACTTGTTTGCCCAAATTGATACTGGCCTATAGGATCAATTTGCTGAGTTTCAACATAAGAAATACTATATGGGATTCCAGGTGAATAAATAGGAACAGACCATGTCGTCGAAACAACCCCTCAGTGGACTCTAGCTAGTGACTAATAACTAGCTGGGATAGATGGTATACCAACAAACATCATAGGAATGGTAGCAGGAAGTTCTGTTGTAGTTGTATCATATGACACAGTTCTAGATGTTGATGGTTACTCAGACATGTTTAGCCTATCCAAAAGATTTCCTAGCGATTCGACAGGAACTTGCATGAAGGATGATTAAAAGAACCGACTTCAGGAGTAGAAGGATATAAATGATTCCCAGCCCCAAAATGTAACGGGGTACTGGATGAAGGATCCTCTACTATCTCCTCTATAACAATCAGTCTAGGTGGAAGAGGTAGACTGTCAAGTCCGTAAAATATTTCTGGAGCCGAAGAAGGTATAACTTTTGCAGTGACAGATACCGAAGGGGTGACACCTTCTGAATTCTGGAACTCAACTTCCAGATGTTCAGGTAAGTGAACTTCAGTCTCTGGATCAACTCTAGACAGAGTTGTTTCAGGTATAGAAGTGTCTACCATTACACTAGGACCAGTTATAATGTCCTCTTGCAACTGTAGAACTTCTTCTCTAGAGGCAGATGTACCAAAAATGATTAGAGAAACTGCAGTCCCTGCTGATGTTGAAACAAAAGTTCCAAATAAAGCAGATGGATTGGACTTATTTAGACGAGACCATTTTGCCCAGAATAGTTTCGTTTCTGGATTCAAAGATGGTTGACTCGTTAGTCTCCGCGAACAATGGGGTTTTGATTGACTTTGTTCCACGATTGCAGATTACTTGATCAACTCAACATTAAGGGGAAAATGACGTTATTTCGAATTTAATAAATTTTAATGATGCTTTGACACAACTTTGCTTTTTCAATTTTTAAGAGTTGAGGAAAAGATAAATATGACTCTAGTCTCCTTTGATTTTTAATAAGCCTAAAGTGACAAGTGCTTAGATGGAACTTTTCTTTTAAGGAGTCGAAAAGGAACGAAAGTGACTACTTTGGAAATCTAGATAGAGGGATTACCAAACGAATCGCAAAACTGCAATATAAAACTTGGTGATAAATTAGAGAGAAATTACCAAGGACTTATGTACGGTAGTTAATCTTCCCGAATGCTATGTTCAGTGCATTGCGATCGATAGGGTAGCAGACATAGCTTCTTATGGATAAAGGATGTAAGCCTATTGTGGTCTCTTAATATATACTCGATGGTATGGGGAGCACAAGTCCGTGCTAGCACTTGTCATATCAAAGAAGAGGAATCACCCAACCTTCGATGAAAACGATAGTTACTAGATTTTACGATGCCAGAACACGTCTCTAGCCTAGACCTCTAGATGTGTTGCACTAGGTTCCAAAGCATTGTTAGGTACATTGAGATTTATTTTAGTGTTGATCTTGTTTAAAAGTTTGTCTTTCAATGGCTCACCATGATGATGGTGATTTGAAATTCCTAAAAATGCAATCTACAATGATAAGCAATCGTTGTTTATTTTGATCAATGAAAATCCTAGCTACTAGGGAAAGAAAATTATGATTCTTTCAAACAAAGAGCAAAGAGCACACTCTAAATGCACTTTCCTAAATCATTTTTCGCACACAAGCTAAATGAAAAATGAAAAATGCATGTATTTATTTTTCGTTCCCTTAATGTGAGAAATGCTAAAAAGGAGAAACAAATGTATTAAGAGATCTGAAATACTCTTCTCAAAGCGACATTTCGACAATTTCTTTTTCAAAATAGAAAGGAGGACTAAACGACATTTTTCAATTTAGAATAGAAAATTCTTTCAACACTTCGAATAACAACAAATCAAATCAAATACATGACAAAAATTTCAATCGACTATTCAAAGAAGGGAGACTCAACGACACCTCTCTTTTTGACACAAAACGACAGTTATGACACTCTTTGTACCAAAACGACAGATCGGTTTAAGAAAATTTTCGACAAAGGATTGTAAATGATGGACAAATACTTAAAAACATTTACTAATCCTAATCAATGGAGGCTGATCTATGTAATTCAAGTAGGCTTCAGTAATGAGGTATTGTTCATAAGTAGAAAATCAACTAAATAGAACTAAAAACAAGGACAAAAAACCCAAATTTCAAGAAGGGAAATAGGCTCAATCATTCATCACACCTGGGATTCATAGAAACAGGGATGAATCACACTTTTCAAGCTTGGGAGGTGTGATGCACACTGGTTGACAGTGACAGACAGTGCGATGGGCTAGGGAGCGCAACTGAGGTGGGTTTTGGCTCAAATTTGCAGCTGGTTTTAGTGATTTAAGCTGAGCTATGATGGAAAATAAAGAACAAAGTACAGAGGAATGATCTTGGGAGGTTACTGAGCTACCAAAAGGGCATCTAGAATTCTTGTAAGTCAAATGTTTAATTCATAAAGTAAACCAAAGTTTGACTGAAGCAACATTCATCTACTATGCACTTGCAGAGAAAGAGTAGTTCGAAGGCTATCTGGCTAACTTCAAGCTCCATCTATAGTTTATATAGCAAACAACAATAACAAACAAACACCTATTCGCTCCCCACCGGAGTCGTCATTTTGTTTCCTGGAAAACTAGTCTCTTTTCGATCGAATAGCCCTCTAGGATCGACAACTATCCTAGAAACAAATAATCAAAGCAATTTGGGATTTCTTCTATGTATGATAGATAAGAGAGAGGCAAAGGAACCAACCTGGATCTTCCACTTGACTCCTTGCTTGATCTCTCTCCCCCTTGACTGAGTTTACAACTCCTCTCCTACTTATCCCAGTTAGAGAATATATGTAGAAACACAATAACAAAACACCGTCAAAGCATCTATATCTATTATATCATAAGCATTACAGGATCAGAAATGTAATGAACATACAATGGCATTCATAAACAATAACATTCACAAATTTCACAGTTATATGGAAGAAATCTCAAAGTACTTTATTAAAATAAAAGAGAGAATTACAACCCAGTTGTCTGATCCAGCATCATCCTCCCAACATCAAAGCCCTATTCACCTCATGAAAAGAAAGATCACACCAACAATACAATGCTCTTTCTCAACCACAAACTATCAATACTTCCTTGCAAATTACAAAATTCCAACCTCCAGATCTCTCAAATGAGGGATCCATTTATAGATGTGTGTAAGGGTGTGAGTCATCTATGGGGTTTTGATTAGTGTTGTTCCACTTGTTGTTTTTGGTTCCAATTGGATATTTCTTGGATCTCTTACTCATCCCTGGGAAAATTCAGAGAGGCAAGTGTCATAGGGGAAGTTTCTAGAAGATTCCATGAGCATCCACTTAGTAAACTGCCTTGGACATTTGTCCATCCTCGCTCATCGCACCCTATAGAAGGCCTCATCAGTATGTATTGCATCTAGCTAGTGTAGGAGTCAGTATGCATCACACTGTGACAATGGAGCAGTCAGTATGGTCTTGTTTTGGCTAGTTCTGGATGGTGTTTTAGGTGGAACGTTTAGAGAATGATGTAATCAGTTGACCATGATCCTTTAGGGTATGAAACAACACTTTTAGGGGTTAAAGAGCCCTTAGTTTATTGACATATAAGATTGGGGTTGCAGTGACCAAATATGTCTATAACAGGGAGGGATAACTTCATAGTGCATTAGGGCATATTTTCCAAAATCCATAGGAGTGAAAAGGGTATTTGACCAAAATCAAAAGGTCAATGAGTTAAAGAAAAATAAGGGACTAGAAGAGACCCGCAAGTCAAACAAAACAGGAGGACATAAGAAAATAAAAATAAGAAAGAATATCTATAATGTTTCCATACGAAATATCAGTCAGAGCCCTTCTGTCAGTTGATGTGGCAAAGATTTTCTAATATAATTTTTTTTTTATCTATTATGTATAAATTTTACTAGAGAAAAAATAAAAATTAATGAGAGAATTAATAATAAACCAACAACAATCATGAAACATAAAACACAATGCACACAAATTTTATCCCAGGAAATCCCCAATTCCAAGGAAAAACCGTCCTAACATAATTCCATTAGATCCTTAGCCAAAACTCAGCTCAGCCAGCAAAGTGAGCCTCCACCACTCACCCCGTTGGTCCATTACAATAGATTTCCTCCCAGCATTTTAAAGGCTCCATTAAACATGGGCCCCATTACTAATCAACTTTGACTCTTTCCTCCAGTCAAGTTTACCTAACAATCCCCCCTTAAACCTTTACATATGGTTTTCTTGACCAAATCTTGCTAAACCAATGAAGTGAGTCAACCCTACTCAATGTAGCCCTTACCCCGTTCAATTTTTTTACCCACGACATTTGTTAACTCAATGTGCCCCCTATTACCTAGGTTTAACACCAATATTTACAGATAATTTGCTAGGGGTGTGAATTCCTTACTAGATATTACAATAGTATTCCCACTTGCATGTAATAATTTTGTTTCCCTTATAATAATATTTTATTTTTATTTTTTTCATTGTTACTATTGACTTCCATCCTCTAACTATGCTAAGGCTAATGGGATTTGTTAACTTAGCATGCCCCCTATCACCTAAGTCTAACACCAGAATTTATAGGCAATTTCCTAGGGTTATGCATGCCTTACCAGATATTACAATAGTATCCCCATTTATATGTAATAATTTTGACTCCCTTATAATAATAATTTATTTTTATTTATTTTCATTGTTATTAACTTCCATCATCTCACTATGTTAAGGCCTTAGTGCTTGCTTTGTGGCTTCGGTATCTTGCGTTGATGTTCCCCTATATGATGATGTTTATCCCACTTTTAAATATGTTAAAACCATAGGCACACCCTTGCCTTCATAATAAACATCATATTATAGGTGACCTCCTATGTTAAATCGAGTCTACGTAAACAAAATCCATGATTCCACCCTCCATGTCTATCTAGGTACGAAGCCAAGCACCCAATACAACATCCCTGATGTCTATGAGCAACAAATTTCCCACGCGATGCCCATAATATTCCATCCTCATTTTCTTGTTGAAGATATAATACCAGGAAATGAGAAAGATCCTTACCCAAAAATAAAAAATATTGCGGTACAAATGACCCACCCATACACAATCCTTCCAAAAAAGAGCATGAGAACTGGCATTCACCACTTATAAAGATGGAGACCCCATAGAGTCTTCTTGGTGAATGAATTAATTACCAACCTGCACACTAAGACTTCCATGGATACGAAAAAAATGTGTTATTGCTCAATTTCCCATGCTTCAAAATCATTTGAAAGGTCCTCATCTTTGAACAAAATTTCTTCTTCTTATTACAACATATTAAACATTCTAGCGTTAGCCTGCATGATCATGCCGAGATTGAGCTACTACTTGAACCTTAACTGACTAAATTAGCAGTTTTCTACCTCCTCCATCACCCTCCATCTTAATTTCTTGGGGGATGGGGATCAATTAATCGAGACCACATCTAAGCACACATTAGTAAGTTAGTATTTTTATTTATGTGACATGATGATCCGAACTTAAAAACGAATGAAACAACTGACATATATAATCATAAAAAAAGAGATGTAGTAGAAAACACCTCATTTTATTAACAAAAAAATATGGAACTATGCTTACAAACAGAATGGAGATAAGATAGCTCGAGTGATGATAGCCTATCTCTAAGAAGAGATGTGACAGCTACATACCTTTGAAATGTGTTACAATGAGGCTCAAGGGCCTATTTATTATTAGAAAACATGAGAAAACCCTAAAAAACCAAAACCCCAACCACAAGAGATGTAACACCAAGAGTTTGTGGGCCCTGTTCGGGTTAGTTGGGCAGCCATATTCTCGAGGTTGTAACTTGGTAATCTTATCTCCGTTTGGGACATATGATACCTTGTTGGAAAGGTCTCTCTGAGTACTACAGGTTTCACCACAGGCCCTTTCCTATGGTTATGCACTTGTCGTAGACCCCAAAATAAAATGTCATTTAGGGGGTCAAAACTGCTCCGAAAGTTCAGGATTTGAAAAACTACTAAAAATAGTAAATGTTGAAATGAACAAGGAAACAAATGAAACTAACTTGGGGGTCTAGGTGGAATAGGTGGGTGGCCACCAATGTCCACTTGGATCATTACTCCCCCCTTAGGAAATAATGGTCCCCATTGCGTGCAGAGCCTCCATGAGGTGAGGGAATTCCTGTTGAACCTGTTCCCTAGTGAACCACTTACCTTGGTGAAGGAGTTGGCCTCATTTGAGAACTCAATATAGTTGTATCCTTAGTTGGTGAGTGTTCTTGATTTTTATGTCTGTGATTTAATCAGTTGTGGTCTATTCCATGTAGTCTGGGTTGAGCTATGTTGGTGTGAGCTATTTTGTAATGTCAAATGTGTTCAACAATGGTGGAAAGTATGATTGAAGACGATCTACATTGAACACTGGGTGAAAACCAAGGAAAATTGGGATGGTAATATCAAAGGCATTCATCAAATACCTTGGTGATGGTGTATTGCCCATATCGGAGTGGATGAAGCTTACAGTGGGGTCCATCAAGGCGCTCCTTCTGTAAATGTAGCCAAACTTTGTCACCCACTTGGAACTTGTGTGACACACAATGTTGATCATGGTGCTACTTGTACTTAACATTGGCACTGTCCAATATATCATGGACCTACTAGTGGATGTGTTGAATGTGCTCAATGAAGTTGTTATCCCTTTCAGCTTCAGATTCAACGTGAACCAAATCTACATGAGTGGTTGCAAATGGTATGACTACATCAATGGAGCATAATGGCTGAAATCCCAACCCAACCTGAAGGGGGTTGTGGCCTGTTGAGATGTGGAGAGATCTGTTGTAGATGTGTTGGACATAGAGGAGACTTTCATCCCACATGTGTGGATTATTCGAGTTTACATGCGCATAATGTGTATGATCAACATGTTGACAATCTCTATTTGGCCATCAATTTGGGGATGGAAGGTTGTGGACTTAGTAAGTTTTGTATCCAACATCGACCAAAGACTTGACTAAAATGAACTCAATAATTTGTTGTCCCTATCTGACACAATGGACTGTGGGATCCCAAAGTGTACCCACACCCACTCAAATAAGAGCTTAGTAGTGGCCTCTATTGTGATATTGTTCTTGCAGGCCGCCATGATGGCCATCATAGAGAATTCGTTGATGACCATGAAAAACAATCGTTTTCGCGCTTAGTAGAAGGAAGGCCTGACACGTAACCCATGGAGGCATATTCCAAAGGCCGGCTAGGAGTAGGTAGAGGAGTATATAGGCCTTTCTTCTTAATTGTTGGTTTGGCAATGGCATAGGTGGTGCATGATCTAATGTACTTCCCAACATCCTGATGAAGTTTTGGCCAATAAAAATACTTCTGCAATAATGACATTGTTTGGTCTACTCCAAAATGTCTAGCAACCTGACTATAGTGTGCCCCCAAAATCATCTTGGTGCGCTCACTTGAAGGAACATAGATGTGTCCTAGGTGGCATAATAGTGAATCCTGAAGGTGAAAATTTGGAACTTGCTTCCCTTCCCGGACTGTCTAGTATATGATGTCAAATTCTTAATTAATCTTGTAAATAAGCGGCGACCCCGATGTCTCATTCACAAGGAGTTGAGCACAATTATTAGCGCCATGAACAATGGTCAGTTGAGACAATTAGCGACATTATTGGTGTTTCCCTTCTTATACTTGATGTTCAAATGGAAATGTTGCAAATAGGTGGATCATTTCTGATGGTGATCATTCTGCAACTTCTCTTGTGTTTGCATGAAATGTAGAGGTCGGTGGTCTGTGTGGATGATTGTTTTCTTCCCCATAATGTAATTGTTCCATTAACGCTAAACCTACACAATGGAATACATTTCTTTTCCATAAGTGGGATACTTTTAGACTATGTCTGAAATTGTCTCACTATGGTAAGCCACTACATGCCCATGTCAAGTAAGAACTGCATCAATAGCATGGTCTAAGGCATCTATCTTAATCGCAAATGGTTGTTGCAGGTCTGGTAATGTGAGCACTAGTGTAGAACAAAGGTGGTTCTTCAACTCAGAGAACGCTTGTTATTAGGTTTCTGACCAAGAAACCTTTTCTTTCACTCCACCCTTGGTGACTAGACTTAAAGGCCATGTGATATGAGAGAACCCCAACATGAACCTACAGTAGAAATTGGCAAGACCCAAAAACTTGTGGAGCTCCGTTAGAGTGGTTGGGGATGGCCAATCCCAAATGACTTGTATCTTGGATGGGTCCACATGAACACCCTTCTCATCAATGATGTACCCCATATATTGAACCTAGGTTAGGCTAAAGGTGCATTTCTCTAAGTTAGCACACAACTTGTGTTGTCACATGGTTTGAAGGACCTGTCAAATATGGTGGAGGTGCTCTTCCCAACTCTGGTTGAAGATCAATATTTCATCTAAATACATCACCATGAATGCATTGGTGAAGGGTCGCAAGATGTTGTCCATCAGTCTCATGAAGGTTGGAGGGGCATTTGTTAATCCGAATGACATGACCAACCATTCAAAAAGGCCCTAATTGGATTTCAAGCCAGTATTCCGCACATCGTAGGGTCTAATAGGCACCTGGTGATAACTTGACTGTAGGTTTTAACCCCGTACAGAAATTACCTGCATACGAATTCTAAATCACAGGAAAAATAAAAATGCGAGAGCATAACACATAAAACACGTATGCACAGAGATTTTCCACTGGATCGCAAAACCGGGGCTACCAGCTTGATTTTTCATTATGTTCCTTTCAATGTTACATACATATTTATACATGCCGAAGCATCCAATACCATGGACCGAAAACCATCGAGTCCAAAACTGTGGACCGAAACCATAGGTAGGTTCGCCCAACCTAATATAGGGTCCAAAAAAAAAAATTTCTCGGGGCGCTGCCCCGAACCCC
>APFE030692397.1:3640-49221 GCA_000404065.3 Pinus taeda | reverse complement strand
TTAATTGTACCTAACTTCTCTTATTTCTAGAAATAGAATTATTAAATAAAAATAATAATAAATATAATTTTGGCCTAGATCATGGAGTCAAAAATAGTCGTTAGGTAGCCGTTGGAGTCTCTGCTCTGTCTATTTATCATGCTAAGCCTGATCTGTTTCTTCAACTTGCTAGTTGGTTCGAAACGCGTTGACAAAGGTCTTTTTCATGTGATTTTCGCCGAAGCTCTTCTTATAAATATATTAGAGATGTTATATTAGAAAACAATTATTAAGAAAGTTGTGTTTTAATTACATTGTTATCTGTGTTTATTTTAGAATAAATTTTTAGAATTTTAATTTAACTATCAATAACCTAGAAGTGGATGATAGGGATTTAATTGCTATGAAATATTCTAGAATATTTATAGTGTTATACACAAATCAATGGTTGAGATTTATTTCATAGTAATTATGTTTTTTTTTATTATTTTGATCAAATTTATTAATTAAAAAAATGTCATATGAACAACTGTACTATGAAGCAAGTACTAAAGTGAGGAGCTTTTGGGTCTCCCACATTAATAACCCATGGTCTTGTAGCATAGCCTATTTACAAATTAAAAATCTCTATGGTAAAGTGAGGTAAATCTCCATAATTAAACATCTTGTTGCATGTGTGTGTATATATATATATATAACTTCAATATAACGTAATCTTACAAATATATAAAACTACGAAAATACTAGAAAAAACTTTTATTACAGTATTTATATATATATATATATATATATATATATAAATAATACTATTGAGTGCTAGAAGGAGAGTGAAACTTTTATATTCTATTTTGTGTGAAGAATAGTCTATATATGGTTATATACATTGTTTCTTGGGTCAATGTAGTAGATTTCTCTAAGATATTGGGAGAAATCACTGGTCTCGGGCCCGGTAGTGGATCCTTTGTGTTTGAAGCTTGAGTTACTGCCATTTGAGTTCTGCTGGGTATTGTTCTTGGTGTTATTTCTATTCTTCTTGATGCCTTTCAATATCCAAACATCCAAACAGATTGATGTAACAATGTTGCATTCATTTTTTCATTTCTCTTTGTTTGAAGCCACGTACCAATGGTCGGGATTGAAGGCATTCTCATGACATTGTGTATAGTTTTCATGGTTTTTTTGGCCATTGACTATACTCACTCCCATGGATCCCGCACCATAAGGAAGTTGTCACTTTCATTTTGCATCACTCCCCTAAATACAATGTTTTTGTCACTCTAATCACGTTAATGTTCACACTCATAATACAGGTACTCTCTTTGGTAGTTGTTAAGATCTTTAGTTACTTTGATTATGGTGAGTTGTTGTGTTGGAGGTTGCACTTGTTACTATAGAACCAAGAGGTTAAGGTATGCAATGGTGCCCCTTTTTTGATACATATTTGATGAATATTATTACATAAAGTGGTTAACATGAAATAATAAAGAAAGTGAACTTATTTTGATAAACCCTAGAGGTGAACTTATTTTGATAAACCCTAGAGACATAAGTGAATGAAAAATTAACCATATTACGTTTTGAAAAGTGAAATACATATTTGCATGGCACATGCTTTTATTCTAGCTACTATGGTATGTCGTTATAAGCATGTAAATACTATCTATTTTGATTAATTTCCTTGAAAATAATATACTTGTATTTTTCTCATTTTCTTGGAGAAAGGCATATTATATTGCTAGTGTATGTGCTTATTTGTAAACCAATATTAACTATTTTGGTAATTCTTTGGTGTGATGCAAACAAATCACAAAATAAAAGAAGAGATAAATCAATGACTTCAAAATTAGCCTTTTTGAGGGGGAAACCTCCCTTATATTACACAAATGAAAAATTTTTGGATGATTGAAAATGACAAACCTCCTTTCTATATATAGGAGTCTAAGGGGTCACAATATAATTAGAGCTGGCATAACAATAATAATGGAAGGGTACAACAATAAAAATAGTGGGCCTATATGGGGCACAATAATAACAATATGGGGACTACATGAGCACAACAATAACAATAAGGGGGCTACACTGACAATAAAAATGAGGGAATATAGTAGTATTATAGGGACCTAACATGCTCCCCTCCTTCAAAAAATTGTTGTCATCAACGCTTGAGTAGTTCTAGATTCTTTTGTATAAAATTATCATCCTCCCATGTGGAATCTTCAACGGGTATGTTCTTCCACATGATGAGATACTCCGAAATTGATTAATTTTGTAACTGTCGAGTTCTTGTTTCTGTGACTACTTTAGGTTCGAATATGATTTTTCCTTCTTTGTCAAGTTCTAGCAATATTGTTTGAACAAGGAGCATGTCACCTATAAACTTCTTTAAGCATGAAACATGGAAAACTGGGTGCACTTGGGAAGATGCAGGAAGCTCCAATTTTCATGCCATAGTATCAATCTTTCTCAACACCTTGTAAGGACCATAATACTTTGGTGATAATTTATTATCCTTCTTAGCTTGCCTAAGGGACATTTGTTTGTATCTTTATAGCCATAAAAATATTGATTCATCTATTTCAAAACTTCTTTTGTTGCAATGTTGTTCCGCCTATTGTTTCATTTTATTCTGCACCAAAGTGAGGTTATCCTTTAAGTGTTGGAGAAGTTGTTGTTGATCCTTGATGTGGTCTTTCACTTCTTGAACCTTAGAATTTTCTCTTAAAGATGATGTGATGGACGATGGATGATATCCTAAACGGAGATCCAACTTGGTGAAGTAAAATGCTCCATGTAATTCATCCAACAATTCATCAATGACAGGAACAGGAAATTTATCTTTAATATTGAGCTTGTTGAGTTGCCTATATTCAATCACAAGTGCCATGATCCATCCTTCTTGTGCACCAATACTACTAGAGCAAAGAAATAACTTTGACTAGGTTGAATTATACCCACCTCTCACAGTTTTGCAACCATACATTCAATTTTCCTCTTTTGGGCATAGGGATATATGTAAGGCCTCATGTTTGGAGGAAAAATTCTTGGAATCAAATGAATAGCATGATCATGATCATGAACAACTGAGAGGTTTTTGAGAGTCTCAAATACCTTGGAATGATTTTCCAAGGCTTTTTGGAGATCTCGAGACATAGATGATTTCGATGTTTGAACCTCTAGTGAATATAATTGTAAAATTACACCCTATTGTTCGTTCTTTAGAAGATTTTTCATGCCGTTAGATCTGAGTCTCTTCCTGGATTCCTTGCAATACCCCTTAATTCAACTTCCCTTCTTTCCCCCGAAAAAATCAAGAAAATTTCTTGAAGATTAAAAAACTATCGTACGCAAAGGTTGTAACCATTAGACTCCTAGTACAACATCAACACCACCCATTGGAATGGAAAGCATCAGACTATTCAATACATACTCTCCCATGGATAAATTGATATTATGGCACTTTCTAGAGCAATTTATGGTTCCTCCATTTGCAACCATCACTTGACACTCTGGTGTTAGATATAGGAAACAATTCAATTCGTTGGTTATCTTACAATGAATAAAATTATGGGTACTACCTAAATCAATCAACACTCTTACATTTTTATTCTTGATATGTCCTTCTATCTTGAGAGTTTTGAGAGTGGTAATTATTGCAAATGCATTAAAATACATGGTTGGATTCATATTTTCTTTCTCTAGGGTTGGTTCTTGGTGTATATCCTCTTCTTTTGACATTTATTATTCCTTTTCTTCCTTCTCTTCACAATATATGTAAATTAATTTCTTCTTAGCACACTTATGACCTTTAGCGTATTTTCTATCAAAACTGTAACAAAGCCCTTTTTGTTATTTTTTCTTCCAATTTTTTTTGTGTTAACCTTGTAGGTTGTGCAAAGCTAGGAGAAACAACACTTTCATATTTATAGTTTTGAGTGGTAGGCTTCCTTGTTGCCATAATTTTGCTTTCAATTTTTCTTTCCAACTTGAATGCCTTCTCCAATGAATCAGGTTCCTAGAGGTGAAACTCATCTTGTATGTTGTCCTTTAAAGTCCCTATGAAGACATCAATCCTATGCTCCTCTGGAATATCATTTATCCTCATATTTAATTTTTTGAAGTCCTCAATGTGCTCCACCATTGAACCCTTTTGTTTGAGATTTATGAATTGGTTAAAGAAGGTGTTTCTATTTGTATCCTCATCATTTTCTATCATTTCCTTCATAAAAATTGACCAAGTGAAATATTTTTTACAAGAGAAAAGCCATCAATACCATAAAAATTGACTGGGTTCTAAATATAAAGTTTCAATGTGTGCCTTTTATGTGTTTTTCACATTATGGAGATGAAAATATTGCTCCATCTGTAGTATCCATGTTACGAGATCCTTTCCATCAAACTTCCTCATATCAATCTTCGGAATATGGCAAGTCTTGAATTCAATGTTAGCTTCTATGAAATCATGATTAACATTTATTTTATTCTCATCATGAGTTTCATCTAATATCTTTTCGCTATTAGGAAGCATTTTTTGTAAGAACTTTTCCAAACATTTCTTCAAACTTTCCATCTCTTATTTTAAGCAATTCTTCAAATATTCCATGTTGCCTTTCATTTTTTCTTCTATATCATCCTACAAAACTTCCATGTCTGATTTTAAACAATTCTTCAAGCCATCCATCTTAGCTTCCATTTCAACTTTTGTTACTATTTGTGAGTGCGAATTTTTTTTCACTTGGTATTGTAATTTTGATATATCATGTTGTATGTCTTCCTCTTCTTCATGCATCATAGTAGAGCTTTCTGGTTGCTTACTAGGTGTTTCCATTTTCTTGCTTCAAGGAATTTTGAAATCAAACAATGATATCTATGCTTGATTATGCCCTTTGAATCAATTCAGACTAATTTTTCAAACAAAAGTTATGTAATTTTAAAAACAAATACACATTTTTTCTTTCTATTAGGAGCTCGATCTTGAAATGAATGTCACCCTATAATTTCAAATCTCCAAATTCTAAAATTTCTTCTCGTCATAGCTCTTTGAGTCCTCTTTCCAACCCCATAATTTTTCTCACGGTTCTATTCTTCAAGAAAGCATTATGCCAAATATCCCACGATGACTTGATTGTGGACTAGTTCATTAGAGCGAAGTTGTATGGGATGCCACTTGTCACTGTTTCAACCTTCGGCCCTCAAATTGCTACAAGGAAAACTAAAGTTCATTCAATTTCAGCCACTTTTTACAATTCAAATTTGATTATTGAAACAAAAGTTATGATGATTTTTCCTAGGTCACTTATTTGAGATAGAATTCTGGAGCCCACAAAAACTGTAACTTCCTCAGAGCATATCTCTGAAAATACAACAAACAAAGATTTGGAATTTTTACAAGAAGTTATGTGAGAATTCAACTCTACATGGAAAATTTTTTGGGTTGTAAAGCCTCGTATAAAAAACGTTATAGTGAAAATTCCATGATGATGTGTTTAAAGAAGTGAAACCCTAGAATCGAAAGCTCTCATACAAAATGTTATGCAACCAACTCACAAAATAGAAGAAGAGATATATCATCGAATTCAAAATTAACCTCTTTGATGGGGAAACCTCCTTTGTATTAGAAAAATGAACAATTCTTGGATGATTCAAAATGAAAAAACCTCCATTCTATATATAGGAGTTTGAGGTGCCACAATATAATCAGAGACAACATAAAAATAATAATTTGAGGGCACAACAATAACAATAGTGAACTTCTATGGGGTATAATAATAACAATATGCAGACTACATGGGTACACCAATAACAATAAGGGGGCTACGCTGACAATAACAATGAGGGAATACACTAGTATTATAGGGACCTAACATTTGGAAAGAATTGTGTGAACTTATCTTCGAAAAGAACACATTGTTTGGTACTAAATTCCTTTAAAATTAATGTGTGTTTATATATTTCTTGAAATATTATGTGTTATGAATGATTCTTTCTAGAATAAGAGTATGCATTTGCATGCATGAAAGGAGTGGATACTAAGTTAAGTTTCCTTTTGTGGAAATAAATATGTATTATTGAGGTAAGAGGCTCATTATACAGCCCAATGTGAAGATGATGTATAAGTATGCCTGTCCTCAAATTGGAGTTGACATATGTTCCTACTAAAATAAAAATAAAATATTCTGTAAATAGATCCACTTATGCAAATATCAGCTTCATTTATATTATATGTAGAAAATAAATGGTAAAAGAAAATATTATAATATTGTATATGATAAAATATTCAATATAATATATGAATAAAATATTTTAATACGAATTAATGTTGTTGTATATTTAAAAGTTTACAGTATTCGAGAATGCAATTCAAGCAATGAAAAAGTACACATTGTTTTTTGCACTCTAAAATAAGTTTGCACTTGAAGAAATTTGGACTCTCTCGGCTCATGTTAGATCCATGCTGAACAGAGACCTATGTTGGTATATACGAAAGTAACAATTGATTTTGATGGTTCCTTGAAAAATAACAATGTGCTCACATGAATGAAAACAAATAGCTACTATGATTTCAAATTCTTGGCGAAGAAATATGTGTTTTTGCATGCAAGAAATAACAAGTAATATGTTAGCTTTCTGTAGAAATAGAGTATGTATAACTCCCTTTTGGAAAAAGGAAAATTATTTTGGAAAAAGAGCATGTAATTTCATGCAAAAAGATAACATCTATTATGTTAGAACATGCATTTACATGCATAATAATACAATTTATTGTGTTAGTTCTTTTGGAAAAGAATACATAATTGTGTGCACAAAGGAAATAGCTGAGGTGTTAGTTTCCTTGGAATAAATTTTATACATTGAACATAAAAATACCATAGATAATTTGTTATTATCATTTAAAAGAATATGAACAATTGTAGTGTTTTTTCTTTGGAAAAGAATGTGTGCTTGTGCGAGGGGAAATAATGATTAAAGTGGTGATTATTTGTAGACATGATTTTGTTTAATGCATATGTAGTGTTGTTAAAGGAGGCATGCCATGATATTTTGTTTACATTTTCTATATTAACATGAATATATATTCAATCATATCTAGTGAAAGCTTATTATTGGACGATTTACATTTTGACCGAATCAAGATATTAAAGTTTGCACACAACAATAATCTCATAAAATATTGTGACGTATGAAAAGCATGGATTGTGTTTAACATTATGGCATAAAATAAACTAGTGGTCTATGTAGATTAAATGAATGTCAGATGTAGGATAATCCACTGATGGGAAGAACCAGGCTGCAAACTCGTAATGCTCAAGAATTTGTGGGTAAACGATATCATGATCGTTGTAAAAAATTATAACTAGTAATGTTACATTTAAGATGACAATTCTTTGTAATATTTTATGACAATGGTCAAGGGATGGACTTCCTTACAAGACATTGAGTGAGGGGTGAACAGCCTCACGATGTGTTTAATAAAATTAAATTTTTGTTGGTTTTCACCCTATGATATTTCTGGCATATATTAATGTTCAATGACGTGATTTCCTATTGTGTCATTCTTATTATGTTTATTCCTTGCATGTTGTGACATTTATGTTACCAAGTATGTGATTAACTAACTAAGTTAAAATACTCATAAAATTAATGCAAGGTTACAACAAGAAGCTTATGTTAATGTGTTCACAGTGGAAGTTATGCTATGTAACTTACTATTTATTTAATAATTTACTCTATGTAGTAATGAATACTTTATCTAATGGTCAATGAAGGAATATGGTCAATAATTGAATGCAAGTGAATTCTATAAAAAAAGAAAAGAAAAAAACTTCTAACTCTTATGTATTTTTACACAAGGCTACCTGGGGATGTTACAAGTGATATCAGATCTTGGTTGCAGAACAAACGACTTTTGGTAATTTGTAAAAGGAAAAGAATTAGAAGTATGATACTAATGGGAATTAACTCATGTATGATCCTAATAAAACTATATAATAATATATGTAGAAAAATTTGACATAAGATACCTGATGTATGTTAATAGCTGCATTAAGTAATAGTGAGCGATAATGATTTCTTTAAAAATGTGCTCATGACATTTGAATCTTTATGAAGACGAATGATAATAAGACTTATGATGCATTTATGAAAAATCTCGAGCACTCACTAGTGATGACGAGGATTGACTACCAACCTTTGCATACATGACAATGTTAATGGTCCATTTAAAGAACATGACTAAAGCTACAATGCACTACTTATAAAGAATGAATGCATGAATGTAAAAGGTGGGAGGTTTTTCCTTGAAGAAGAAAATATAGTGCTTTAAAAGAAATTGAAAGAACCCATTTAAATGTTAAAGATAACCAATGACTATAATGGCTAGTAGCTCATTGAGTCTTGTCATGGTTGAATTAACATGGTTGGTAGCATTGATTAGCTAGTATTGCATGACTAACTGTTAAACATATATGCATGCATAAGTTTTAATTGAAGCTTATTGCAAGTTGTAAACAGGTGATTGTGGTAGTTTACTTCGCGTTGCTAGTATGTTGGTAACGATACACTCTAGAACTTGGGAATGTTTGAATTGTTACCCTAATTTCTATTTATCTAAAATTAAAAGTGAAGTTTTTATTGATCACTTTGCAAGTTAGTTTATGTATATTCATCACCAAATGAAATTTATTCAAAGAGAAGGTCCTTCCAATCGATAATGTCTTGCCAGATAGGTATAAAGAGGAAACATAGTTGTTGAAAATGTTGGGTGTTGAGTACATATCATATCATGCATGTCTGAATGGTTGTATTCTATATAGAGGATAATATTTAGACTAAGAAATATGTATGAAATGTGGGCATGATAGGTATCGTAGTTAAAAAAAGTCTAAATTACATGGGCCTCCTCATAATATATTGAGGCACATGCCTATAATCCCAAGTATTCAAAGATTCTTTCATTGAAATAAATTAGCTATGATACAGGGATGGCATGCCTCATATAGAAGTGAGTGAGGAGTTATGCGAACCCTAATAGATTCAATAGCCATGAAGCATATAGAGGATACATGGCCTGAAACATTCAAGGATGAAGTACATATTCTAAAAATTAGCATAGTCATGGTTGACGTCAACCGATATTCCCTCCAAAACAAAAAAATATTTTATTTGGCCTGTAGTAGTGATCAATAACAATATCCCTCCATGGTTTTTCGTGAATAATGAAAATCTTATGTTGGCTGTCATAGTCCCCGATAGAAGAAAAGTGAAGAACATGGATGTCTACTTACAACCATTGGTAGATGAATTAAAAAAACTACGGGAACTGATACATGTGTATGATGTATCAAAACCCATCACAAAAGAGAGGAGTTTTATGTTATATGGCATATGTGCTTACACAATACGTGATTATCTAGGCTTAGGAGTTTTCTTTCGTAAATTCAATTTTTATTTATTTGTTTATATACCGACCCATATTGTTTCACATATTAATCTTATTCATAATAATTTTCCTAATCTTCATAGTCACTAACATATTGGTTTATATACAATAATTTTGTAGGTCTTGTAAGAAAAGGGTGATAACATAAAAACTTTCCATGCAGTTATGAAATTTTAACTAAATTTACCTCTTGGCAGCGAAACCTGGAAACCAATCACATAATATCACCATGTAATTTGTAATATTCCTAATTAGCTATGGCTAATTGGAATATTTGATTTTGTTCAATTTTTGCCTTCTATAGTTATTTGTAAATAAAAAAGTGAGGAAGGGGGAACATAACTCACTTTAGAATAAAAAGTCACTTCCTAGGTAGCACAACATTGTGACTTAAGGGGGAACCAAGGGGGCCAAAGGGGGATGTAGAATTGGGGCCCACACAAACACATGGAGGGACTATGTAGGAGGGAAGGAACACATGGCAAGAAGGGGATCGTGCAAGAGAAAGTGAGCCTAGGGATTGTGAGAGGCAGAGGCTATAAAATAGAAAGGAACCCCCTCATTTGGGATCATTCTAGTTATGAGCATTTGTGATAGTCATTTCGAGTTAGAGCATGCTGGCTGCGTAGCTAGTCTGCAACACTGTTTAGTACATTAAGTGTCTCCATTCGGAGATCTCACCCTTAGCCCCGAGGGACTTCGAGTGCCTGCTCGGGAAAGGTATTACCAATGGAATTCTAGCAGTAATTTCATCATCATTTCAGCAACAGTTTCATCAGCATTTCAACAGCAGTTTCATCAGCGTCTTTGAGGAACTGCCCAGAACCCCAAGGGGGTGATTTTCAGAGGTCAACCATTTCAGAAAAGCTTTCTTGGTTTTGCTAGGTTTCTTGAGTAGAGTCTGATTCCATAGTTTCACCCTTTTCTGAGGAGGGGAGCAGCCCTAAATCCTCATTCGATTTCCAGCAGCAGTAATAGCACAATAGTTTTCCAGGAACTGGGATGTAGATTAGTGTGAGGCCATTCCAGGAAAGCTTTCTAGGTTTTTCTGGGATTCTTGAGTAGAGCCCAAATCCAGAGGTTTAGCGTTTTCTGAGGAGGGGAGCAACCCCAAATCATCATCTTTTTCTAGTAGCAATAGTAGCAGCACAACAGTAGCATCCACGCAGAGAGAACATTCTTGTCATTTTGAGAGTATTTCTTCACTTGCCTTGTGCAAGTCGAGGTGCCATCTGTCTAATCACCTCTTGTACTAATTTATTGCTCAATATAATAAAATGGCTTAGTATTTCTTGCTGCATTTCTTGTGTATCTCCCTATATTCCTGCTTTACATTATTATATGTTGTTCCACTGTTATTTTATCACTTCTGGGTTGTTATATCATTTGCACATATTTGGTTGGAGTTTTTGCTGGGGTTTGAGGAATATTCTGGGTTAGGAATATTATAGTGGTATCATAGCATAGATCTGGCTCAGCCTATGGAGTTATCAATCTATGACACCGAGGGGAAAACCCTACATTTGTTATAGAGGTAGGAGATACAAAGACATTGAATGTAGGTTGGAGAATACCTACAGAGAGGGAGACTGTGTTCTTGTGGCGAACGAAGAACAAGAGGAACATGTGGTAGACGTAGAAAAGAGAGAGTCAGTAGTGGATGCAGAGCAGATGGAAGATGAGGATGGGAAGAGATTTGCAGACATGCTCCTCAAATCTGTGTAGGATCTGTTGAGGAAGATTGAGGTGATGGGGTAGAGATTCACAACAGTAGAGGCTAGATAGTGTGAGAGCCCATGAGTTTTCCAAATTGGTGAGGGATCCAGTGCATCCGATCACTTGCTAGAGCAGCATGATAATGCGCATCAGGTGGCCTCACATGCCCCTACATGCTCTACCATGTCCACTTTCTTAGGAGCAGACATGGGGACTGTAGCCCAATAGGATGCAGTGCCCGGACATATGGGCGATTATTTTGCAAAGTACCATGCCTATGGGTAGGAGTTTAGGGAAGCCCTCTCATTCAAAGATTTTTTTCAGCTCCAGCGGGATAGCATACCCCACGACCATCATAGAGGGTACCGACATTACCGTGATGGCGACACCCATCGTGCAGTGAGTAGATTCCACTTGCTTACGTTTGATGGCTTATCAAACAATTTGGAAAAGTCTTGGGTGGAGAAGCTGGACATTTATTTCCAGCTTAACCAGATGTCAAAGGAAGAGGCCATCAAGGTGGCAACATTACATTTGGATGGCGAGGCCCAGGATTGGTGGTTTCATGGGATGGTTATAGTGTGGCACTCCACAGTGACGACATATGTCAAGTTTACTAGGAGACTGTTGGAGCGATTTGATCGGAGGGATCCAGAGCAACATTTCACTGAGCTGACAAGGCTCAAACAGACAGGGAACCTAGAGACCTACATTGTACATTTCTTAAGGGTCTCCATGATGGTTCGAGACCTATCCACTACAAAAGGGGTCTATATGTATGTTGACGGGTTAGCAGAGCCACTTCGGGGTTTAGTCCGATCCACTAGACCAACCACACTCCAAGACGCTATCAGTAGGACCCGGGACTTACAGGATGTCTTACCCAGGATCCAGACACCTTACCCCCAGAGACAAACTTTCCAGTCTAAGGGGAAGGATGTGAGGATTCCACCTCCGAAGGGGAATCTAGGACAAGTAAAACTTGACGATGATGCCAGGAGGGAGCTGAAGAAGAAGCAGTTGTGCTTCACTTTTCAGGAGCCATGGGTACCATGACATAGATGTACCACTTGTAAAGCACATTTTATTGAGGTATTCTCCGAGAGAAGTGGAGAAGCAGATGCCGAGTGGGATGTGTAGGTAGGAGATATTCATGCCATATAGGGACCCTTGACACCTCCACCACCAGCAGGTGGTGCATCTTTTGCACCCACTGGAGGGGCCCTTACAGTGTTGTGGGGAGTTCCTAAGTATCTGACGCTACGCATACGAGGGATAGTATGTGGTCAGTGTGTATCAGTTTTGGTTGATAGTGGGGCAACCCACAAGTTCATCGATGCCCAAATGGTTGAGTGAAGAGGTATACAGATAGAGAGCTTTGATGGGTTTTCAGTCTTGGTCCCAGGAGATCAGACCATGACATGTGCTCATTATGTTCCAAAGATTTCAGTGACAATGGGCACCTACACATTGACTAACCACTTTTTTGTGGTCGATATTCCGGACACCAACATGAGACTGGGTGTTCAGTGGCTTATCACTCTAGGGAAGGCCACGACAGATTGGAAGACCTTGGAGATGGAGTGGGATGATGAGAAGATAGGCAGGCATGAAAATATATGGGGAAAACACACATATCTACCTCAGACTATCTCGTCTCATCGAATAGAGGCAGTCTTCCAAAAGGGAGACATAGAGCAGGCTATCCAGGAGTTGCCTGCATTTCCAGATTTCACGCAGCCATTTGTTTTGGAGTGTGATGCATCAGGAGAGGGGATTGACGCAATATTGATGTAGGGACGTCACCCTATAGCATTTGAGAGCTGGAAGCTCCTTCCACAAGAGAGGTTGTATTGCATATATGACAAGGAGATGTTGGCCATCATGCATGCATTAGCTAAGTACCAACAACATTTGGTAGGCAACAGGTTCAAGGTGAGGACTCATCACAACAGCCTCATGTTCTTTTTGGAGCAGAAGTAGCTACAAGAAAGGTAGCAGAAGAGGATTAGTAAGATCTAAGCATATGACTTTGACATTGAGTATGTCAAAGGTAAGAACAACGTGGTAGTAGATGCCCTTTCACGTAGACCAGCCACGTCATCTCTTATGAGCTTGGATACGGATTGGGGGGCTCGACTCTTATTAGAGTACTCTAAGGACAAATTTGCATGTGAGGTTCTAGATGGGCAGGTGGCAAATGATAGGTATAGGGTGGTTGATGAGATCATCTACTATAGGGACCAGATCTTCTTGACTGAGGGGTCTCATCTCAAGAAGAAGATACTCCAGGCATCACACGATTCCCCATTGGCAGGACATCAAGGTTTTACCAAAACCTACAGGGCCATTAGGGAGAGGTTCTCATGGAAGGGCCTCAGGGAGGGTATACTCCAACACATCCGAGAGTGCAATGTTTTCCAGAGGAACAAAGGAGAGATGAGCCATCCCATAGGATTATTGTAGCCTCTTCCCATTCCAAAGGGGAAATGAGAGAGTAGTTTGATGGATTTCATCACAAGGTTGCCCATGGTACAGGGAAAGGATTGTATCTTTGTCGTCGTTGATCGACTGATGAAGTACACACATTTCCATGCCATATCTGCACACTATACAACAACACAGGTGGCTGAGTTGTTCTTCAGGGAGATCTTCAAGCTACATGGTCTTCCTAAGACCATCATCAGTGACAAGGGCAACCATTTCATGGGCGGGTTTTGGCAGGAGCTTTTCCAATTGGTGGGGATGGATTTGACACCAAGTACCAACTATCACCCATAGACGAATGGACAAACAAAGATAGTTAACAAGTGGCTGGAGGGCTACTTTCATAACTATGTCAGTGGGCAGCAGTGAGCATGGCTGAAGTGGCTGCATCTGGGGGAGTACTGCTACAATACTTCGCATCACATGTCCATTGGTATGTCACCATTCTATGCCTTATATGGGTATCATCCTTTATATTTTGTCAACATGATGTTTGGTGATAGAAGGGCTCCTAGAGCTAAGATTTGGATCCAAGAGAGTCAGGATAACCTCAGAGCTCTCAAGGATAACATGGCTAGAGTACAGAACTAGCAAAGGTTATATGCCAAGAGGGGTCGGGTGGAGAGGCAGTTCGAGATAGGGGAGATGGTCTACCTATGATTACAACCATACTGACAGTCATCGCTGAAGCAGGAGGGGGCTGAGAAGCTCAAGCCTTGCTTTTATGGGTCATATAGGGTGATACGCAGGATTAGATAGGTTGCATATGAGTTGGAGCTGCCCCAAGGCAGCAAGATTCATAACATTTTTCATGTGTCATGCCTGAAGAAGGCATTGGGGCAGCAGGTGACCATGACGGATGAACTACCACCCATGGATGATTAGGGGCATTTTGTATTGTAGCCAGAGGCTACCATTGACTCTAGTGAGAGATAGTTGCAGAGCAGGACGGTCCGGGAATTCTTGGTGAGGTGGAAGAATTTTCTGGATGAGGATGCCACTTGGAAGAGTGAGGAGATCTTACAGCATCCATCATTTCAGTTGCTTGAGGACAAGTAACATTTTTCCAGAGGAGACTGTAATATTCCTAATTAGCTATGGCTAATTGGAACATTTGATTTTGTTTGATTTTTGCCTTCTATAGTTATTTGTAAATAAAAAAGTGAGGAAGGGGGAACATAACTCACTTTAGAACAAAAAGTCACTTCCTAGGTAGCATAATGTTGTGACTTAAGGGGGAATCAAGGGGGCTAAAGTGGGACGCAGAAATGGGGCCCACACAGACACATGGAGGGACTACGCAGGAGGAAGGAACACATGGCGAGAAAGGGATCACACAGGAGAAAGTGAGCCTAGCGATTGTGAGAGGTAGAGGCTATAAAATAGAGAGGAACCCCCTCATTTGGGATCATTCTAGTTATGACCATTTGTGATAGTCATTTAAACTTAGAGCATGCTGGCTGTTTAGATAGTCTACAACATTGTTTAGTGCATTGAGTGTCTTCGTTAGGGGAACTCACCCTTAGCCTCGTGGGACTTCAAGTGCCTGCTCGGGCAAGGTATTTCCATTTCCATTCCAGCAATAGTTTCATCATCCTTTCAGCAGTTTCATCATCATTTCAATAGTAGTTTCATGAGCGTCTTTGAGGAACTACGCAGATCCCCAAGGGGGTGATTTGCGGAGGTCGGCCATTTTAGAAAAACTTTCTAGGTTTTTCTGGGTTTCTAGAGTAGAGTCCGATTCCAAAGTTTGAGCCTTTTCTGAGCAGGGGAGCAACTCCAAATCCTCATTTGATTTCCAGTAGCACCAAGAGCACGACAGTTTTCCAACAGCTAGGACACAAATTAGTGTGAGGCCATTTCTGGAAAGATTTCTAGGTTTTTCTAGGTTTCTTGAGTAGAGCCTGAATCCAGACTTCCAACTTTTTCTGAGGAGGGGAGCAGCCCCAAATCATCATTTGTTTTCTAGTAGCAACAACATCACAACAACAACATCCATGCAAAGAGGCCATTATTGTCATTCTGAGAGTATTTGTTCACTTGCCTTGTGCAAGTCGAGGTGCCATCTATCTAATCACCTCTTGTACTCATTTATTGCAGTATAATAAAATGGCTTAGCATTTCTCGTTGCATTTCTTGTGTATCTCCTTATATTCCCGGTTTACATTATTATATGTTGTTCCACTATTATTTTATCACTTTTGGGTTATTAAATCATTTGCACATATTTGGTTGGATTTTTTGCTGGGGTTTGAGGAATATTCTAGGTTAGGAATATTACATAATTGATCAATTCTCACTTGATAAATAATCATTCACTCACTCACACATGCTCCATTAGCACATTCCTTTGGATATGAAAAAATTGAATTTTTCATTTGTCGCTAATACTCCAACTGCCAGCATATTTATTTAACTGTATTCCCAAATTTGCATTGCCACTTTAGTTGTTAGCAAATTTTGATTTTCAAATCTTATAATAGCATAGATACTCTATTTTTTTTCCCTTTGACACTGTTTGTACACATTGGCACTGGAATTGAAACTGTCATCTCATTTTTAAAATATTAACTAAAATTAAGATAACATAATGATAAAACTATGATGACTTTAACATTTAAAATATTGTGTATTAATATGTAATATTAAATTCTTGACATGAGAGGTAAAGTCATATGTGGATTATCTTCCAGATACATCACATTGGGTTTCTTTTTTATCGACGTTTCGAACCAGCAATGGTGGTACATCTTTAGGATGTGAAAGATTGTTGAAATACTGGTCTCATTTTTCCATATATATAGAGATGTACGAGATGTTTAGTCGACATATATTAGGATTTATTAAATTATTTTAATTTATTCTATTTTTTAATTATAATTTAATTGCTTTATTATATTTTGTTAATTAATTATATTTGTGAATTAGTTTAATTATTCTATTATGTTTGTGATTTAAATTGTATTTTGTGATATTTGGGATTTTTTTAAAGTTATTATAGAATTATCAATTTCATTAGGATATATTGTATTGGTATTAATTATTTATTTTAATATTTTAATAATGTTATTTTAATTATTTTAATTGTTATAATTATATTCATTTTTACGCCGTAAGTCGTTCCCCTCTGAAATCCACTCCCTTCTCATCTTACGTGTCAAACTATGATCCGTTTGATTTGATGTTAGATGATTAAAATATTTGCTACTGTTAATCAAAAACTTAGTTATAACTAAAACAATAATAGTCTAAATTTCATCTTTCAAAAACCAGCGAACCCTGAAGGTAGATTGTGATGACTTGAATTTCATTGCAGAGTGAAAGTAGACATCTATGGAGTAGAGTGAAGGTTGCTGAGCTTTGGTTTAACATTAGGCTCTGAGCCAACTGTTCTTAATGTGCTCCCATCTGAATTTGGCTCACTGTTACGAACATATAAAGGCCGCTCAGTTGGAGAATGGTTGATGGCCATTTCTCTAGCAATGATGCTACCTGATCTTTCCCCTGGGGAAATAAATTGAGTTTTATTAACATATTCCTAATTATTCATAATTCAAAATTGTGTTGTTTTATTTTAGGTTTTAATACATATCGATTAACCAGGGATTGGTTTGCTAATATGATTCATGGTTTGTCATTTGGACATTGATGAGGTCTTGTAACTTGAAAAGTGTTAACACTAATCTCGACAATTGGAATCCTAATATGGTTTATGGGTTATCAATTGACATTGAAAATGTGGACACTGCAGACCTCAATAATGGAAGATGTGATTTGTGAATAAGGGAATGTTAATACATCTTTTTTCCAATGAGATGTTATGGTTAGTTATCCGACATATAGTAGGCTTGGCGACCATTTTTGTAATTGAAAACATGGAGAAATTATGTTCATATCTTGTAACTGAGAAGGCAGTTATCAAAGACGGTAGCGACATTGGTGGTGGGATATCTTTTCTTTCATAAGAAGAACCATAAGTAATCTGAGATGGGGAGAGAATCTTGGTGAGAAAAGCTTGGAGGAGGTGCCTTCATGTCGCTCTTCTCCCTCAATCATGTAAATATCCATTCTGCAAGAATGTTGAGTTCTATCTGTGCTTAGTGGATTTTGTTTGTTCTTAGGTGCCTTATTGCCTACAACCTCAATTAACATTTTTCAGCAAATTGTCTCAATAATAATTTCCACTTGAGAACTGAACAAGTGACAGTTTTAATGCTGTTATAGATGCGTGATAATAGATTTTGAGTTCTGAGGTTTCTCATGAGCATTTGGATTCTTGAATTCTAAATCTTGCATGCCTTTTATCGGAGACAATAAATTGAGAACTATTTCATACCTTTGCTTATGCATTAGAATGCCTTGCGATTAATATTTTTTAAAAGGTTATCATATTTGTCAAGCCATGTAATTCTCCATTTTTCACTTGATGCTCATGTTTGTTGTTGATTCATTCCCAAAGGAAATATTAAGCTGCTTTGATTTGGCAACTCATATTAGTTTTGTTGTAGATTGATCACCTTCCAATTGCATTTCCCTCTAGTCAACCATGGATAATAGGTATCATTCCCTATTGCCTTTAGTTCTCGGGTTTGCCTGAGTCCACATGTGCTATATGATCATTACAATGGAAAAAACCCCAGTGGAATGCCAACGTTAGAAGAAATTTACCTTTGCTTCATATTGGAGTTCTGAATATTATGTTTTCCTTGCTTACAGTCAATGCTCTGTGGTGTTCAAACCACTTGACACCAAGAGGATATCCGAACATAACATGAGCTTTAGTGTCTTCTGGTCTAAGAAAAATTGAACACCACTCATACAAGTGTGATTGGGGTTTCTCATCTTTGGAGGAAGAAGAAAGGAATGTCATTGATACATTTGTGATTATTTCTTTCAACAGGGCTCTTTGGAGTGTTATCAATCCCAGGTTTGGAATTTAAAAATGTTACTCAGCTCTTACAAATGAGGTAACATTCTCTGCATTTTTAGAAAGGAAAGAAAAATTGAACACTTTTTTCTGCAGTGGCAGAATACGGATATGTTGTCTGCATGATATCAAGGGAATAACTTATTCGGATGATGTATTTCTTAGCTGACTATGCTATCTGTAATCATGCTATTAAGATACCTAACAATTTTCTTATGCACAACACTCATGTGTGTAATGTTCTAATAGTGATTTATGGTCAAGTTTCCCAGCAGATCTATTTGTATCCTGAATGGCAGCGACTATTTTCTCATATAAATTTATATTAGAAAGGTGTTGATCTTACATTCATAATAAGGCCTCATGCTAATTAGAAATTAGTCTTGAAGCCCTACAAATTACACAATTTAATTTATGTCATAATGGAACCATTTTTACACCCAGTTTGATGATTTAATGCACCGGTTTGAGATATTCAACTCTATTTCTTTAGATTGAATGAGGTTGTGGGAAGTCATGAAGTCGTTGTCAATGATGGTCAGTGTAATATTATGTTGTATTTGGCAACATTGTTGAAGATCCAGTAGCTGCACTTAATGTACAAGGCTGGAACAACTCTTGATTTCATTCTTGGGAGGTATCATCTTTTCTTCTTCCCATAAAGATATAAGCTATGGAGGATGAGTGGATGGCTATAATGACTTTGAATGTGTAGTAATCCTCTGGATGGTATTTATTGTGAGAATGTCATGCATTTGAAAAGGTTTCCAAATCAAAAGACAACGTAGCTTGGATGTGCACATTCTTAAGGAGAAGGCCATAATGAAGGGTTCATCTTCCTCATTATCTATACTAAAGATCCTCTGCATACATGCTAATGAATATTTTGCTGCTATTTTTTTGAACACATATCTAGCCTATCCTTTGGCAACAATTCTACACACACCATTGAAAGAAGCTTCTAGATGTAGGGAATTGGTGATGTAACATATATTCATTATGTGAGTAATAAGGAGCAGGACATTGAGTTTCCCCAAAGAATTTGAGGAAAATGAAGCCCTAGAAGAAATGCGTATCAAGGCATTCATGGATTGGAGAAGTAGGTCAAAGATGGAAGCTTCTAGCCACTTAGGGTGTTTAAACTCCCATGAATGATTTATTGGATTGGGGATGTTGTAACATTTCTTGGCAAAATAACATAGTTAAACTTTTTGAGCTTTTCCAAAAATTAACTAGCTTTATTAGGCGTTCTTATTCTCATAACAATTGGCATATGGCCCAAATATTTTTTCACCGTATTCTTTGCATCATAGTCGACCTGTATTCAAGATATTATAGGGTTGTATTGCTCAACGATTATCAATGGCATACCTTAGTGTGAGTACTATGACATGGGAATTATCACCTTTTGTTGCATCTATCACACAATGTTTTTAATTGCACCAACAAAAGTCATTGAATTGTAGTCATAACAATGTCAGGGATCCGTAATGAATGTGAGGCATATATGTTCATAGCAATGATATGGAATAGTGAATGGATGGGCAAGCAATATTCTATTTGCACTTCGTTTTATGATTGTGATATTATCGGTGGCAACTAGATTAAACTTCCTCGTTTGTCATATCAAAGATCTCTTAGGAATATGTTTTATTGCCAAATAGAAGTAGATATTGTATACCTCTAATTAATTATTCATTCACAAGTGGAGAGAACTCAAGGATGTTTCTTCTTACAATCCTTAGTTTTGGTATTGAATTCACTGGTCGAAAGGGCATTTTTCAAAGGGCAACCATGATTATGACTGCAAACTTAGTTACATTGCAAGGATCAAAGGATGACGCATTTGTTATTTGTTTGATTCAACTTGCTTAGCTTTGAGCAGCTTGACAACATGTTATAGAAAGGATCAAGAGCATTTGCAAGCCCGCAAAAGTTTTTCTGTTACCTTGTAACAGACCTTAGTAATTATATATATGTTAATTCTGCAATGAGATATTGGGGCTGGGAAATTCAAGATGGAGCTCACGTATATGGTACATTCTACGAAGCTTCCCCTTCCTATAGAATCTAAATCAATCAATATATCAAATAATGATACATTTTTCCTATAGTGACTGCAAGTGTCTCTTTTCTATCAATGGATTCTACAATAAACTGGGACATTGCCTTGAAATATTTGGATGTAGATGTAAAAAAATGTTGCTTACAATGAACAATGACAGTGGGAGGAACATATCACCAGTGATATTTGATCAAACCAAGAATGAAAATATGGCTAAGTTGTGAGAAGAGTTAGATGTGTGGACAACCAGGGTTCAGTAAGATGAAATTAGTGAAGGTTGAAAAAGAAATGTAATATGCAAAGTTAGAGAGGTAATATCACAAATTTATAATTGCAGACATGGTTGATAGAGTCAAGAGGTTTGTTTCTACTGGGTGTTCTGGTCACCACAATGCAGCATAAAAAGAGGACAAATTCACTAGGATTGGATCCATGATTTTGCTGAGAATTTACCAACGAAGTCTCAACAAAAGGGAGCACATTTTTAGGTGGTAAGGAACCCATCAAATCGTTGTATTGAAGGGCCATGAAATGCCATTGACAGAGGCATGATTTCTCTGGGGAAGCAGCAACCAAAACACAGTAAATTTTAGCATGAATTAGCTGTGGAAATTGGTATGATTTCGCTTGGTGAAAGGTTCATCGAATCTAATCTACTATTTGAGGGGCCATTAAATGGCAATCATTTGTGCAATGATTTGTATAGAAAATTGGAAGAGACACAAGTAAAAACTAAGTTCGAAAATAGCCAAGAAAATGGCTAATCTAAGAGGATCAAAAATGTGTCAGAAATATGAAATTTTGTTCAAGTCAATTTGGTGTATGGTTTATTTGGGTTTCAAGTCTACTAGGTGTATATTGTGCATTGGTGAAGCTCACCTCGAGGGAATCACCCCCACACAATTCCACTTTTGGTCTTTGTCATTCCACTTTTCAAATCTCAGCCAACAAACTAAGAGAGCCAACAAGCAAACATCCAGGTGTTGAAAAATCCAAGTATGTCACCAAGAATTAAACATTAAGTGCATGCCAAGAAAGAAGAAGTGCGCCCAAGAAGAGAACTTATGAATATCAAATGCACAACACATCCAATAAAGAGATGAACACATTTCCATATATAAATTTTAAGAAATATTTTAGTGTTGGAACTTGGCAAGTTCATGCTTCTTCATGAGACCAATATAAATGTACTGTTTCAACGTCATTGGTGGACGATTTATGCAACATATTTGATCATTTAAGTTTAATAGATTTGCCTTTTCTTTTCCTACAAAGAATTTGCTCTTTATATGTGTTGGAGTTATTGGGATATTCTTTACGAATTAGCAGGCATGCAAATTTATATTTTTAAATCCCTAATTCTCCTCATCATTTTCAAATTTTTCATCTGCATCTATGCTCAGAGAAGACAACTTAGCTTCAGAATGTTTGTAAGATAGAAAATGCAAATTTTATCAAATATGGAGGTAATAATAAACTCCCTGTGGTGTCAGAACAATGTTTTCTTGGGTTTCTTTTGGGTAATAGCATTAGAGAGTTGTATATTGGTGAGGAACCTTTAACCCAATGCATCAGTGGCTTCATACAGGTGTGATTACGGGTGCTCATCTATGTAGGCAGAAGAAAAGAATGGCATTGATACATTTGTGATTATTGGTTTCAATAGAGCTCTCTGGAGTGTTATCGATCCTAGGTCTGGCATTTACAAAATGTGACTCAGCTCTTAAAAATGAGGTAACATTCTGTGCATTTTTAGAAAAGAAAGAAAAATTGAACACTTGTTTCTGTAATGGCAGAGTATGGATATGTTGTTTGCATGATACCAAAGGAAATATCTTATTCAGCTGATGTATTCCTTACCTTCCCATGATATTTGTAATCGTGTTGTTAATATCCTTAATAGTTTTCTTATGCAAAACACTCATGTGTAAAATTTTCTAATAGTGATTTCTGGTCAAGTTTCCCAACAGATCTATTTATACCCTGAATGGTAATCACTATTTTATCGTAGAAAATTTTACTTGAAACGTGCTAATCTTACATTCATCATAAGGCCTCATGCTAATTGGAAATTAGTCTTGAATCCCTACAAATTGCACAATTTAATTTTTGTCATAATGGAGCCATTTTTACACCCAGTTTGATGAATTAATGCACCTGTTTGAGATATTCAACTCTATTTCTTCAGATTGAATGAGGTTGTGGGAATTCATGTAGTCACTATCGATGATGGTCAATGTAATAATTCTGTTGTATTTGGCAACAATGTTGAAGATCCAATAGCTTCTCTTAATGTACAAGGCTAGAACAACTCTTGATTTCATTTTTGGGAGGTATCATATTTTCTTCTCCCCATGAAGATATAAGCTATGGAGGATGAGTGGATGGATATAACGACTTTGAATATGTAGTAATCCTCTGGATGTTATTTATTGTGAGAATGTCATGCACTTGAAAAGGTTTCCAAATCAAAAGACAATGCAGCTTGGACGTACACATTCTTAAGGAGAAGGCCATAATCAAGGGTTCATCTTCCTCATTATTTGTACTAAAGATCCTGTGCATACATGCCAATGAAGAATTTGTTGCTATTTTGTTGAACAAATATCTAGCCTGTACTTTGGTAGAAATTAGTGTTGGAACTTGGCAGGTTCATGCTTCTTCGTGAGACCAATATAAATGTGTTGTTTCAATGTCGTTGGTGGTAGATTTATGCAACATATTTGATCGTTTAAGTTTAATAGATTTTTCTTTTCTTTTACTACAAATAATTTGCTCTCTATATGTGCTGGAGTTATTGGGATATTCTTTAGGAACAAGCAAGCATGCAAATTTATATTTTTAAATCCCTAATTCTCCTCATCATTTGCAAATTGTTCGTCTGCATCTATGCTTAGAGAAGACAACTTAGCTTCAGAACATTTGTAAGACAGAAAATGCAAATTTTAGGAAATATGGACGTAATAATAAACGCCTTGTCATGTCTAAACAACGTTTTCTTGGGTTTCTTTTGAGCAATAGCATTAGAGATCCGTATATTGGTGAGGGAACTTTAACCCAATGCACCAGTGGCTTCATACAGGTGTGATTGGGGGTGCTTATCTATGTAGGTAGAAGAAAGGAATGACATTGATACATTTGCGATTATTGCTTTCAACAGAGCTCTCTGGAGTGTTATTGATCCCAGGTCTAGAATTTACAAAATTTGACTCAGCTCTTAAAAATGAGGTAACATTCTCTGCATTTTTAGAAAAGAAAGAAAAATTGAACACTTGTTTCTGCAATGGAAGAGTATGGATATGTTGTTTGCATGATATCAAGGGAAATATCTTATTCAGTTGATGTATTACTTACCTTCCCATGTTATTTGTAATCGTGTTTTTAAGATACTTAATAGTTTTCTTATGCACAACACTCGTGTGAAATTTGGCTAATAGTGATTTCTGGTCAAGTTTCCTAGCAGATCTATTTGTACAATGAATGGAAGTCACTATTTTATCATAGAAATTTATACTTGAAAAGTGTTGATCTTAAATTCATAATAATACCTCATGCTAATTGGAAATTAGTCTTGAATACCTACAAATTACACAATTTAATCTATGTCATAATGGAACCATTTTTATACACAATTTGATGATTTAATGCACTTGTTCGAGATATTCAACTCTATTTCTTCAGATTGAATGCAGTTGTGTGAAGTCATGAAGTCATTGTCGATGATGGTCAGTGTAATAATTTTGTTGTATTTGGCAACAATGTTGAAGATCTAGTAGTTTCTCTTAATTTACAAGCCTGGAACAACTCTTGATTTCGTTTTTGGGAGGTATCATCTTTTCTTCTCCCCATAAAGATATAAGCTGTGGAGGATGAGTGGATGGCTATAACGACTTTGAATGTGTAGTAATCCTCTAGATGATATTTATTGTGAGAATGTCATGTTCTTGGAAAGGTTTCCAAATCAAAAGACAACGCAACTTGGTTGTGTACATTCTTAAGGTGAAGGCCATAATGAAGGGTCCATCTTCCTCATTATCTGTAATGAAGATCCTCTACATACATGCCAATGAAGAATTTGTTGCTATTTTTTTGAATGCATATCTAGCCTGTCCTTTGGTAGCAATTCTACATGCACCATTGAAAGAAGCTTCTGGATGTTTGAATTGGTGATGCAACATATATTCATTATGTGAGTAATAAGGAGTGGAACATAGAGTTTCCCCAAATAAGCTGAGGAAGATGAAGCCCTAGAAGAAATGCTTATCAAGACATTCATGGATTGGAGAAGTAGGTCAAAGATGAAAGCTTCTAGCTACTTAGGGTGTTTAAACTTCCATGAATGATTTATTGGATTGGGGATGTTGTAAACTTTTCTTGGAAAAATGATACAGTTAAAATTTTTGAGCTTTTCCAGAAATCCACCAGCTTTATTGGCTGTTCTTATTCTTGTAACAATTGGTATATGGCCCAAAGATTTTTTCACTATATTCTTTACATCATAATCGAGTCGTATTCAAGATATTATAGGGTTGTATTACTCAACAATTATCAATGACATACCTTAGTGTTAATACTATGTCAGGGGCATTATCACCTTTTATTGCATCTAGCACACAATGTTTTTAATTGGACCAACAAAATTCATTGAATTGCAGTCATAACAATGCCAGGGTTCTGTAGTGAATGTGAAGCATATATGTTCATAGAAATGAGATGCAACAGTGAATGGATGGGCAAGCAATATTCTATTTGCACTTCGTTTTATGATTGTGATATTGTCAATGGAAACTATATTAAACTTCCTCATTAGTCATATCAAAGATCTCCTAGGAATATGTTTTAGTGCCAAATAGAAGTAGATATTCTATACTTCTAATTAATTAGTCATTCACCAGTGCAGAGAACTCAAGGATGGATCTTCTTACAATCCTTAGTTTTTGTATTGAATTCACTGGTTGAAAGGGCATTTTCTAGAGGCCAATCATGATTATGATTGCCAACTTAGTTACATTGCAAGGGATCAAAGGATGACACATTTGTTATTTGTTTTTCTCAATTTGCTTAATTTTGAGAAGCTTGACAACATGCTATAGAAAGGATCAAGAGATTTGTATACCCACGGACCTTAGTAATTGTATATATGTTAATGCTGCATTGAGATATTGGGGCTGTGAAATTCAAGCTGGAGCTCATGTATATGGTACATTCTACCCAGCTTCCCCTTCCTATAGAATCTATATCAATCAATATATCAAATGATGATACATTTTTCCTATAGTGACTGCAAGTGTCTCTTTTCTGTCAATGGATTCTACAATAAACTAGGACATTGCCTTGAAATATTTGAATGCGGATGGAAAAAATCACTTACAATGAACAATAATAGCGGGAGAAACATATCCCAGTGATATTTGATCAAACCAATAATGAAAATATGGCTAAGTTGTGAGCAGAGGCAAATGTGTGGATAACCAGGGTCTAGTAAGATGAAATTAGTGAAGGTAGAGAAAAATGTAATATGCAAAGTCAGAGAGGTAATATCACAAATTTAGAATTTCAAACATGGTTGACAGAGCCAAGAGGTTCATTTTTGTTGGGTGTTTTGGTGACCAAAATGCAGTATAAAAAGACGACAAATTCACTAGGATTAGATCCATGATTTTGCTAAGAATTTACTAACCAATTCGCAACAAAAGGGAGCACATTTTTAGTTTCCAAGGCACCCATCAAATCGATGTATTGAAGAGCCATGAAATGTCGTTGACAGAGGCACGATTTTGTTGGGGAAGCAGCAAACAAAACACAGTAAATTTTAGCACAAATTAGCCATGGAAATTCGTATGATTTCACTTGGTAAAAGGTTCATCGAATCTGCTGTTTGAGGGGACATTAAATGGTATCGGTGTGTGCAATGGTTTGTAGAGAAAACTGGAAGAGACATAAGTAAAAGCTAAGTTTGAAAATAGCCAAGAAAATGGCTAACCTAAGAGGATCATAAATGTGCCAGAAATATGAAATTTTGTTCAAGTCAATTTGGAGTATGGTTTATTTGGGTTTCAAGTCAACTAGGTGTATATTGTGAATTGGTGAAGCTCACCACCAGGGAACCACCCCCACACAATTCCACTTTTGGTTTTTTTTCATTCCATTTTTCAAATTTCAGCAGTAGACTGAGAGTGCTAACAGGAAATATCCATGTGTTGAAAAAACCAAGCATGTCACCAAGAATCAAACACAAGTGCATGCCTGCCAAGAAAGAGTAAGTGTGCCCAGGAAGAGAACCTATGAATATCAAATGCACAACGCATCAAATAAAGAGATGAACAAATTTCCATATATATGTTTTAAAAAATATTTTAGTGTTGGAACTTGGCAGGTTCATGCTTCTTCATGAGACTAATATAAATGCATTTTTTCAATGTCATTGGTGGCATATTTATGCAACATATTTGATCATTTAAGTTTAAAAGGTTTTCCTTTTCTTTTCCTAAAAAGCATTTTCTCTTTATATGTGCTAGAGTTATTGGGATATTCTTTAGGAACTAGCAGGCAGGCAAATTTATATTTTTTAAATCCCTAATTCTCCTCATCATTTGCAAATTTTTCATCTGCATCTATGCAAGAAAAAAAATTAGCTTCAGAACATTTGTAAGACACAAAATGCAAATTTTATCAAATATGGAGCTAATAATAAACACTGTGTGGTGTCAGAACATTGTTTTCTTGGTTTCCTTTGAGCAATATCATTGGAGAGCCATATATTCTTCAAATTGGTGAGGGACCTTCAGTCCAATGCATTAGTGGCTTTATGGGATTAAATGCTCCTCTTCCAATGGTGGAAGATTTATTCAACATATTTGATCATTGAAGTTTAATAGATTTTGCCTTGCCATCACATTCATCTCCTCCATATTCAACTAAATTTCTTAATGTTGTCTCATTTTCTTCCTGCACTCCTTTGGGAAAGCTCCATATTTCCACCACAATTTATGTGAACATGGAATGGTAGCATTAAGAATTTTTGAAGTGAGTTTGACCTTATTTTCTTATCGCTTTGGGAAATAAATTGGGTTTTATTAATATATTCCTAATTATTCAGTACATATCTTTGTACACAAAGCAAGTTTGTTTGGAAGGGCATCAGTTTGAATACAAAGAGTAGTTTGCCCTTATTTATTAACTGTTATGTTAGGTTGGATAAAGAACCATCTAGAATATGGAAGCAAAATATTGAAGAAACTAGTTCTGTTTGTGGATTTTGGGAAATCCTCTAAAGACCCAGGATTCGGCATCGACCAGAGAGGCAATTTATTAGATATGGCTTATAAACAAATGTATGCTTCTACTAGCATGGGAAGAGCAGGTAGAGGAACCATGTTTTGGCAGTGGATGGCAAAAGGAATGAGCTCATATGGAGATGGTATGCTATTGTCTTGTCTCGGAGTCCTTCCACAACATCTAATACCAATATGATGCATGTTCACTCAGGAGGATGCACAAAGACTTTATTTGTACAAATTAGTCCGTATGAAAATGACATGGGAGAAAATCTGTACTCACTGAACTTTTCCAATATAGTTCAAGGATTAGAGCTTGGTCCTACTTGGAGATAGCAAGATGTAAGTTTTCACTGTAGCATGGTCCTTGCCTTTTCTTGATATTTTTCTGCCTTTCAAAAATTGTCAGAAAAAGCATTAATTAATGTTATATGCTATTTCCTTACAACGTTTCCATTGCAACATCAGGTGCAATTGCTAGCAATTAATTTATTAATTATTTATATATTTTATTTTTTTATTGTTGTAATTATATTTATTAATTAATTTATTTAATTATTAATTATTAATTATTATTAGGGTCATAGCTGAGTTAATAATTTCTTATTATTTTATGTTTTATTGTAATTGTTTTCACTTTTGTGTTTATATTAATTTTAATCAAGTTTATTTTTTTATTACATGTCGTGATTATTTACTAAGGCTTACTACATATTATCCTAGGTTGTGGACTTTTGTTAAATTATATTTTGGTATGGTCATAGATTGTTTTTTAATTATAATGGATTAGATCTTTTATGTTTGTTCTAGGTTAATTAGAGGAGGATATTTGATTATTGTGTTGGCTTCTCAGTGAATGATTGATTTTGGCAAAGATAGGAATAATTGATGAATCTCTACATCTCTTCAGGAATGTAAGAGCAGTCTTCTTTTTCGTTAAGAGTAATCTGTGTCGTTCAAATCTGCAAACTTCTTTCATTATCTCCCTTCCGTATTGGGTGAGTATTTTGTCTTTGAGGTTTTCGCGAGTTTCATGATTATGTAGATTATCTTCGAGATACATCACATTAGGTTTCCTTTTTATCGACGTTTTGAACTAGCAACGATGGTTCATCTTCAGGATGTGAAAGATTGTTGAAAGACTGGTCTCATTTTTTCATATATATAGAGATGTATGAGATGTTTAGTCGGCAAATATTAGGATTTATTAAATTACTTTTAAGTTATTCTATTCATTTTAATTATAATTTAATCGTTTTATTATATTTATTAATTAAGTTATAATTTTATATTAATTTAATTATATATTATGTTTTAGTAAATTTAAATTGTATTTGTGATATTTAGGGATTTTTTTTTAAATTTATTATAGAATTATTAATTCATTAGGGTTATGGTTGAATAAATTATATTTGCATTAGTCATTTCTTATTTTTAAATTATATTTATTTTAATTAATTATTATATATTTATTATACTTATTAGGGTCATAATTGAGCGAAATATTTCTTCTTATTTATGTGTATGTAGTTGGTTTTAACTTTGTGTTTATATTAATTTAATCAAGTTTATTTTAATTATATGTCGTGATTATTTATTAAGGCTTACTAAATATTACCTAGGTTATGGATTTTTGTTAAGTTATATTTTGGTATGGTCATAGATTGTTTTTTAATTATAATGTATTAGATCTTTTATGTTTGTTCTAGGTTAATTAGAGGAGGATATTTGATTATTTGTGCTGGCTCTCAAGAATGATTGATTTTGCCAAAGGTAGAATAAATTTACAAAAAAACAAAATAAAATTTACAAAAAACATAATAGAATAATTAAATTAATATCACAAAAATATAATTAAATTTAAACAAAAATATAATAAAACAATTAAATTATAATTAAAACAAATAGAATAACTTAAAAATAATTTAATAAATCCTAATATCCGTCAACTAAACATCTCATACATCTCTATATATATGGAAAAATGTGACCAGTCTTTCAACAATCTTTCACATCCTAAAGATGAACCACCATTGTTGGTTCAAAACATCGATAAAAAAGAAACCTAATGCGATGTATCCAGAAGATAATCTACATAATCATGAAACTCGCAGAAACCTCAAAGGTAAAGTCATGTTTACTATATTTAAATTACATTTTTTGCAACATTATGTGAACTAAAAGGATATCTTATGTGTGTATAAAATGTTTATTACATCTTTTTATGGATCATAAAAGAAAAAAATGGGCATACATGGATACATGAGAGGTTTTAATTTTTTCTTCATTGATAATGTAATTGTTTTGACATTTCTTTTCAAGGGTAATTATAAATTAAATCTGAATTAATAAATATTTTATGGCTATGAAGTAAATGATAAATAATGTGATGGCGATTAAGAGTCATTTGTTTGACTTTCAACTAGACTTGGGGATGAATTTTTCTTTCCTATTTAGAATATGTAAAATAAATATCTATTTTTATGTATTTATAAGTAAATTATTTAAAGTAGACACGTCTTCATCATTATGAACATGATGTAATATTAGCTAGGAGAAATGTGAAAACATGAACTTTCGTGAGTATCTCATGATAAGTATGTGGAAAAAATTATATTTTTTGAGATGTTCATTAATAAATAATCAAATATATTATTTGTCAAAAATTTATATCTAATATAGTATCATTTTTGTATTATTTAACTCATATTTTTTATTAAAAATAATTAAATTTTAAACCAATAAAATAGCAAACAAATAATCAAAATAGCAACAAAATGTTATATGTTTATTACTAGAGAAAGGTTCACCCACCTCTTTAATAGAGAACTTCCAATAGAGCAAATCCCCAACTATAAGTAACCTCACAAGCCTTATTTTGCATTTCTTGATGATCATATAATTTTCTAAATTAAATTGGTAAGAGTTTCTATAAATATTAAATTTAAATTTCCTTAAAATCTCATAACTTTAACAATAAATTAAATTTCATAAAAATAGAATTTTTTTAAGTTATATTAAGTCTGAATTAATTATGTCCACATGGGGTAGCTCAAGCAGCAAGGGCCGTGGAAATGAAGTCTCACTGAACCGGAAGTCTTGGGTTCAAATCTTGGGCTACCCTGCCCCCGATGAGGGGTACTTAACGGACATGTAAATCAGAGAGTCCCACCGCAACTTACAAAAAAAAAAGTCTGAATTAATTATAAAAAATCTTGACCTAATTTTATTAATTTAAAAATAGATTGAATTTTATAAACCAATATTGAATTAGTTAAACTGTATTTTTTAAAAATTTATTATTATTAATGTTTTATATTTGAAATTGAATGAGTTACAAATTTTCATCTTATTAAAAACTAACTAAATTATTTTTCCTTTAATTATTTTTTCCTTGTGAGTACTGAAATATATTACTAATTAAGTTGGATTTAATATCAATGAACTATCTAAGCAATAGGAAAATATTTATCATAATTTTACAATCATAGTTTTAACCATACTAATTTATAAAAATATGCTTGCATTTTTTTAAGTGAGTTGTTTTTGCAGGCAATTTCATATATAAAATTTTGATATAAGTTCACCAACACATAATCTATATTAAATATTATTTCAAAACAATAAACATCATGATGATAACATCTAACAAACATAAATATAGTCTAAGATACACATTCAAATTCACTACCATAATCTAATTATATACACTTATAGCACATATAAACATCATTAACTAGCATAGAAATATAATAATATGATAGGTCATCATCTTCATGATCACATTTAAAAACACACATATCATAATCTAACATCATCACCACACACATCCTCAAATTAATATAAATCTCATGTGAAATAACTATTGTCACATACACATCTATCTGCAAGCACATTAATTGAACATATCTAACATGACCTAACAATATAGACATCAACACCAACATATAAATTAATTACATAAACATGAACAAAAGAAACACACCATATATATATATATATATACACACACACACACACACACAAGTCAAAATACTACATTATTTCACATAACTGCAGTCAAATATCTGATACAATATGCGTAGTAGTGCGAGCCTAGTCTGTAGTAGACGACAATGGATGGTTGACTATTCCCTCAAAGTCTATCAAAAGAAGTTGAGGTGGAGGAGGAGGTGGCTGGTCTAGAGAAAAAGGTGATGGATGGTCAACTATTACCTTAATGTGTTCTGACATCGAACTCTAAGGTGTAGGAGGAGGTGGTTGGTCTTCTTTATCAGTGGAGGAACATAATCTAGTTCTCGCATCTCATCATCAGGTGATTGATGAGGACATGTACTACTAGAGGGACCACCGACACCCTGAAGGCCATGATCCTATGGGGTGGTACTACTAGAAGCATCAAGGTCACCACCTTCATCATCAAGATCATGATCACCGCTCTCATCATCATGATTATGATCACCACTCTCATCTGATGTATCTATCGTTGAATGCCATGCATGCCTCATTGATGGTAGTATCCTACTTGATCTAATGATATGACACATAAGGCACATGATCTCATCTCTAGAAGCCTCCCAAAAAATAAGCAAAAGCTCTGAAGTGAAAGGGAAGGTTTCCCTCCCATGTCTCAACACAGGACATCTATCTAAATCCATACAAACTACCTCAGAAAATGGAAGGCCATCTGCTACAATGTGATGCATGAATCAAAGAATTGAATTAATACAAAACAGGGAAACTAATGAACTTCCCATCACTACTAAAGTGTGGAATGGCTGTGACTAATAATGAGTGGCACCTACCTCATGTGCAAAAGAAGATGATTGATGTACCTTTCCACCATGCACCTGAAAATATGTTGGATGTACATTATGAGGCCCTACATATCTCTAAGTGTAGGAAAGTTGAGTCTCAGATGCAACCCCATGGGGGAAATAAAGGAAATGGGAAAAATCATCCCCTCCTAGATAGGCTAGTGATAAAGTATATGTCCTCCTTAGAGGGCCTATACCATGCCTCAGGACCAACATGGGAAGCCTACTACTGAGCAATCCATTGGTGCATCAAATGTGCTAATAAGACAAAGTGTGCCTTTAGGGATGTAGCCTCCTCATAGTACTTAAGGAGGCCCACATTCCTTAAAGGAACTCAAATAAATGCAGTATTAGGGTGAGGCTATAAATCCATCTCCCTCTCTCTGACCTTGTATGGTCACATCATATTATATGGGTCCACTATTTTCTACTACTCCTACTGCTCCTCGCTATGATGACATCCCTACTAGATGATTGACATATAAAATACATCAACTTCATATATGAAACACATTTTTTTGTTAAATGAAAAAATGCATTTATAAATATGGAAACATAACTTTCAATTAAAAAAATCATCGGTGTACTCATTACACAGTCATGCATCAGCTCTAGTGCATTGTTACACATAACCACATTGGTATCGATGCATACATACATATGATGCACCATTGTTGGTTCACAAATTTAAATTTTCATCACGGTGAATCACACTTATTCATCGGTGTGCACGTATAACATTTTCACATTGGTACATATGTATAACCTTTTTGCATTGGTACGCACGTATAACATTTTCGCATTGGTATGCACGTATAACCTTTTCACATTGGTACACACGTATAAAATTTTTGCATTGGTACGGAACATTCATGTTATTGAACACACTGAGCTATAGTTATAGTTTTTAATATTATTTTTGCAATGCATTTGGTAAATATAAATGCACTGGGAATACGCACCGAAGTACAATTTATAGTTGTCTTGGTGCATTTTCATTTATGAAATGCACCACAAAAATAGAGTTGTGTTATGTTCACTCTCAAAACTGCAGTGCACCTTATAAATTTACAAGGTGCATTGCTATTGGTGTGAGCTGAACATATCGAGTACAACATGCAGGGATTTTTGTTTTTTCAAAAATAATGAAAATTTTAAGCTAATTTGCAATTCCAATCCCCTAAGAAATTAATTTATAGAGAAACATAGACATTACCTATACATTTGTTCATCGAGGAGGAATTGTTGACACATTAAGGAGAGAAATAAATTTTACCACGATTTGAAAAAATTGGAAAGTCAGTAAGTGAGTATGGTATGGAAGGATGGTGACCAAGAGAATTACCGATGTCATGGCACTTGCATGAGGAAAGAGTGGCACCAGTGCTTCGGCGTTGTCTAGTCTTATATATAGTGAAAATGACATTTATGACCATGAGGTTTTTCTGAAAAGTAAGAAAACTTTTGGTAAAAATTACATCATCAAATTTTTTTGATGCATTTCCAACCATGCAGTGTGATTTATCGTCGGGACAAGATCAATAACAAGATATTGGCATCAACTTAAACAGATGAAGATTATTTTCTTTAGTCGTTATAATATAAACAATTAGATTTGACTAAAGAGATAATATTATTAATAAATAATATTTTCATATAACAAAATGGTTAGATTTGACTAAATAAATAATATTTTAATATAATAAAATATTTGTTAATATTGAATTGAGGAAAATAGCCAATCAAAGGAAAAGATTTAATGAAATGAATATCTAAAAATAAAAAATAATATTTATGGTCAAACATGAATAAGAAAACAATAAAATGGTTAATAAACCAATATAATAAAATAATAAAATAAAACTAATATTCGGGTGAAACTTAAGTAATCTAAAAAATTAATTCTAAAAGCTTTATTTTTATTTAACTCTCGTCTAGTGTCTTATGATAACCACACCAATTCAGACAATATCCTAGAGCACTACATTTTTTTTTTAAAAATTAAAAGATATATATTGTTTCTTTTGTTAAGATGCCCCATGGAATTCAAATATGGGTATTTAACAGGTGCTTTGTTTGACTATAGCACATTCTTTTCAAAACCAAAAAATTCCTAGCATTTCTCTTTCGAAAATGCCTTGGGGTGTTTTAGTACATTTACTACACTAGTGCATCATTGGAAAATAAGACCAATTTTTTTTGAAATTTAAAAACTATATCAGTCCTCCTTCTTGGTATGCACTAGGTCATTTTACTACATAAAGGGCACTGATGCTGCAGGTGTATATAGAACAGGAAATTTTTAAAAGTTAACATTTTTTGGTGTTATCGATGATTCAAGCACCTGCGCATTGTGTTATTTAGCAAACCGTGTTTTTTTATTTTATAAAAATAAATTTTCCATGGTGCACCATGTTTTATGTGGCACTAATGCTTGTATGGATAGTAAAGCACGAGTGTGCTTGTAGATTTTAGATGCATCATCCAAAAAACATTTGCTAAAGCATCCGCCCAGCTACCTTTGCTACAAATGGATTTTTGGGTTATTTTTATAAGGGCTTCCGCAAAAACCTTCACTAGAAGGTCTTTTCCTTATAGTGGTGATCACAAAAATTCAAATCATAGCAATTAAAAATTGAAAATGAGGCGAGTCAATTAACATTCCCTTTTGATAAAGTCATATGGTTCTAAAATATTCATTTCACTTCTAACAAAATGTTGGTTCTAACTGTCACATGTCAAGAGAAAAATTAGACATCAACAAGTTAAAACAACAACGCTTCTATTAAATGAATATATTAATAGGAGATTCTAGGAGTTTCTTTAACATAATAATTTAATAATCTTGCAAAATGAGTTTTACCGAAGCTTACGGTAGGGATATTACACCAAATAACTTTAAAAAACATTGTAAAATTCTCAATTTTAATATGGATCATAACAAAGAAAAGAAAAATACCAGTTGTTGATGGTGATGGACCCACCAACATTCAGGGGATCTCCCCGATATGAAGTCCCAACTAGACCTCACACCATTTGGTGTGGGACACTAGTAGAGAATGGTGAAATTAGTGACTAGGTGACTAAGAAAGTTAGTCACCACAACTTTTCCAAGTGAAATAATACCAAAATTAGCAATATTAAGAGACCCAAATAAAAATGACTAACATAAATGACTATTTTAGTCACCAGTTAAAGTATATGACTAGCTCATAAGTAATACTACTAAAAATGACTAACATAAATGATTAATTTAGTCTAGGCAAAAAATACGACTACCTAACAAAAATTACAATAATATGAATTAGTCGTTTATGTTAGTCATCTTAATTGTGTCACTTCAACAATGTAAACTTATAAGTCATAGCAGATTCAAAGGTTGTTTTAGAATGGGTGAAAGGTTATACTTCCTTGTACACTTCTTTATTGGATCAAAGGATGATTAAAATTATGGAGCTTATTATAATCTTTAGGGTCTTATCATTTGATCACATTCATAGGGAATGAAATTCAAAGGTTGACAAATTATTGAAAACAGGAGTGGGCCAATACCTTCTTTTGTAACACGACATGACCACCTACATATGTTGCAACAAACTTTGCAACTTCTTCAGTTGGTTGCACATATATTTCACATCTCTTATTCATCTTGGACATTGTTAGTGCCAAGGAGGGTATGAACTTTGATCAAAGAATGTTCACTTAGTACCATTGCCAAATTTCCTTCATGCAACTTGCATGATGATATATGGATGACATTTGAATGTTACAAATGTGTAAGTAGTCCATGTTCAACTTTTTTTTCTTCATTGTCGTTAGTAACAATGACAAGTCTGAATATTTCCTTTATTTACCATCGCAAACACATAACTCTTTGTTTTCCCAAACATAGTTAATATTATTGGTGGATGATCTCTTAATTGTGGAATGGTATCTTGATGATGATAATGAACTCTCAATCTCCAATGCTCATGAATACGATGAATGAATTATCTAATGCCTTACTTGTATAGAAAATTTATGATTCATTTTCTATTTTTATTGTGCCATTATATATATGCTTCACTAGCATCTCATGCTATATGGTTAATTGAGCAAACTTTATCTTTCATTTTTCAAGTATAATTTCGTTGCATGAATAAGCATCGTTGTGTAATTAAAATCATTCAAAGTTTTTTAATAATACATGGTTTGTTTGACTATTTGCACACTTATCCCTAGCCTTTTACTTTGAGAGTGAGTAATGTCAAATCATTAGTCTTCATTAAGGAACTTCCTTTCATTACTCAATGACCTGGCTTAGCTCAATATTTAAGGATTCCCCCCTGGATAAGGATATCCTTCTTGTAGTCTAAAGAGTGAGAGAAGGTCACCAAGGTGACATTGAGTGGCTTGCTTGATGGGTGGGGTCAAGACTCTTTTTTTCTATGAGCGTTTGAGTGGAGATACAATTTAGAAAATGTTTTTAAATTCATGTGCTTTTAATAAAATCTAATTTTGATAAATAATTAATTTAGTAAAATTAAAAAATAAGATTATTATCATTATTGTTATTTTTTTGTATATGAGAGAATAGAAAACTATAACATGTTTGTACTTAAGGATAGATTCTATCCACTACCACAATCCCCTCCAGGTGTACCCACATTGCCTCACACATGGCATACTAAGATAATCAAAGTTTAAACCAATAAAATCATAAGAAATGTCTTAACAACCCATTCTATCATCAACTAATCTACACTATGAGGTAAATTAAAAATAACTTTTAATATTAAAAAATATAGCCAATTTATTTTATTTGAAAATCAATTTTAACATCTAATTTGAGGAAACTTCGTAAAATAAAATTTAATGTGAAAAATGTTAAGCAAAATAAAGTTGGGGTAAATTATAAAAATAAAAATAAGTAAAGTGGAATATAAAATTAATAATTATAATTATAATTAATAATTCAATCATATTACTCCTAATTTACCAAGTGTTAGAGGCATAAAATCTCTTCATATACAAACCTTTTTAAAGTGAAAAGTGATTTGATCTCCTCTGCCCTTGGTAAGTCCAAAATTAAGATCCAAAATTAAGATAGATCCAAGCTAGTTTATATCAATTTATGTAATTGAAATTAAAGAATTATTATTTTAATGAAAAGTTAATTTCAAAAATATTTGTAATTTCCTCAATTTTAAAAGAAAGACGACCTAGTTCCATCTTAACTCTGGATCTATCAAGCGATGAGAGGGATCACATCTCTTGAGGTGCAAACCTCTTTTTTGAGTGAAAAACTTGAGGAAAGGTTTGTACCTTGAGAGATTTGATCCCTCTCAGCACTTGATATATCCAGAGTTAAGATGGATCTAGGTTGGTTTAGTCATGTGCGGCCAAAGGAAATCTAAAGAACATATGATTAATTTTATCAATAATACATAAATTCATCTAATATTAATATAATCATTTTAAATATGCTAATATGTCTAATATTAATCTATATATTTTAATTTTAAATTTTCTTAGTTGCCTCAGTTTGTTGTGATGATAATAACATTACTAATGAAAAATGATGAAATATAAATTTTGAATGTAAAGGAACAATGTAATAGTGTTGAATGATAGAAAATGTGAATAATAAGAATATAGTCAATTACAAATAGTCTTCATTGTGGTTAATCTAAAACTATTTTCTTCTATTATTCTTATTGTTGCCCTTGTTACTTTTTACATCTTTTCATATTGAATGTCATATTTTCATAACAATTATATCAAAAGGACAGGTTAAACCATATAACATTTAAATCTTTAGCTCAATCTATTGTAGTAAACATCATTCCTGGTCTCCCCTTCTCTCCATTATTAATAGGTTGACTTACTATAGCATAAAAATCAATGTGCATTGTCAATAATTTGTTGTGCTTACACTGAAATCAATGCACAATGTTAATCCAATCACTTTAAAATTAACGTACCATCATACATCCAATTACATCAAAACAGAAATGAAAATTTACACTAAAATTAATGAATCTAATGAAAGCAATTAAATAAGATTAGAAAACAACATTTACACTAAAATCGTTGCATCTAATGAAATCAATCAAATAATATTAGAAATCAACATTTACACTCGTATCAATTCATCTAGTGCGTGTAAGAAAATTGGATTATAAACCAACACCTACACTAAAATTAATGCACCTAGTGCAAGTAAGAATATAGGATTATAAAGCAACATCTACACTGAAATCAATACATCTAGTGCAAACAATCAAATAGGATTAGAAATCACCATCTACATTGAAATCAATGCATTTAGTGCAAGCAATCAAATAAGATTAGAAATCACCATCTACATTGAAATCAATGCATCTAGTGCAAGCAATCAAACATTATTAGAAATCAACATCTACATTGAAATCAATGCATCTAGTTAAAGCAACCAAATAGGAATAGTAATTTCCATCTACTTTGAAATCAATGCATTTAGTGCAAGCAATCAAATAGGATTAGAAATCATATACATTGAAATTAATGCATCTAGTGAAAGCAATCAAATATCATTAGAAATCAACATCTACACTAAAATCAATACATCTAGTGCAAGAAATCAAATTGGATTATAAATCATCGTCTACACTGAAATAAATGTATCTAGTGAAAGAAATATTTTTTCCTCTCCCCCGTCCCCCCATATATATCTATATATCCCTCCATTTCTCCTTGTTTTCCGCTCTATCTCAACCCCCCAAACACACATGCTATTTCACTTCATATCTATCAATCTCTTTGTCCCTCCCTCCCTCTCTCCATCTCTCTCTTATTTACTCTCTTCACTTTCCATCTATATCTCAATTCTCCATTTGCCTCTCTATATCACCACCAAAACATACACTCTATTTCCTCAATATATCTAGCTATCCTTCACTCCTCTCTCTCTCTCTTCCAATCCTCTCCCTCTCCCCCGCTTCTATCTTTCTTCCCTACTTCTTTCCTCTCTCCCTCTCTCTCCATCCTCTTTATTACTCCCTCTCTCTCTCTCCACCTTTCTCTCTATATTTCTTTCTTCTTACCTATCTCTCTCTCCCCGTCCAACTCCATCTCTCTTTTCCTCCCTCACTCCACTCTCTCACATCCTCTCTTTCTCTCTCTCTCTCTTACTCTTCAGCCTCAAAGTCTATTACTAATCCCTCCCTCCCTCCTTCTCTCCCCCATTCTCTCCGTCTCTCCATCGCCCCTTTTTTTTTTTTATCTCAACCTCAAACATACACACTCTCTCTTCATCTCTGCCTTGTTACTCCCTCTATCTCTCCACTTCTCACTCTCTATGTATTTCTTCTCCCCCTCTCTCCACCTCCAAATCCATCTCCCTATCCTTCCCTCTCTCCTCCTCTCTCCTTCACTCTCTCTCAAATATTCTCTCTCGTACTTCCTCTTTCTCCATTTCATTCCTACCTCCCTCTCTCTTCCCCCATCACTCTCTCTCTCTTACCCCATCACTCCCCTTCTCCCTCTCAAGTATTATCTCTCATTCTTCCTCTCTCTCACTCTCTCACTCTCTCTATCTCTCTCTACCCCCCTCGTTTCCCTCCAATCCTATATCTTCCCCCATATCTCTCTCTCCCCGCCCATCTCTAACTATGTTACTATATCCCTCCCTCTCTCCTTATATCTCCTTCTCCCCCCCCTTCTCTCTATCTCTCTTTATTTGTCTCTTTATCTCACCCCTAAACATAAACTCTTTCTCTCCATCTCTCCCTTGTCACTCTCTCTCTCTCTCTATCTCTCTCTCTCTCTCTCTGTCTCTGTCTCTGTCTCTCTCCACTTCTCCATCTCTATGTCTCTCTTCTTCCCTCCCTCTCCCCCCTCCAACACCATACCTCTATCCCTCCCTCTCTCCCCATCCAACTCCATACCTCTGTCCCTCCCTCTTTCTCCCTCGAACTCCATATCTCTATCCCTCCCTCTCTCCTCCTCTCTCTCATCCTTCCTCTCCCACCCTTTCTCTCCTACATTTATCTCTTGTTACACTAAAATTTGTCACCATCAGTTAGTATGGCTCCATCAACAGTCATACTATCCTCCTTTGCAAGCCTCATACCTCTGCTCTCCATGTAAAACTTCAAGAAAGAGAGAAAGTCATTAAAAACATGTTTATCTCTGGGTACACAGTTTCTCTCTACCTTACCTACGTGTACGCATCCCAAGTTCACAATACCTGCGTCCTTGCACGCTCTGTATGTAAAGGGGTGGGTGCATACTCCTATAAAGGTCAAAAGGCGCGATTTTCATCTTAAAAAAGTTACTTGTGGTCATTTCTAGAGCATTCTAGAAGCTTGTTTGACATGTATTGAGCGCCTCTAGATGGTTCATGTATCCTTATGAAAGAGGAACTTATCCCATCAAGAGAGGAGCTACCCCATCCAAAAAAGGGGCTTATCCCATTGATGTTGGACCTGATTAACTTCCTCTAAAGCATTATAAATAGAGACATTGGGCCAGAGGAGGGGAGGTTGAAAGCTGAACATTCCAAAGGGTAGATGCTGCTGGAATTAGGACTTCCTTTTAGAAGCTTGTGAGGAGAGATTCCCATCCTTTCTTGTTCCATTTGGAAGTGGGTGAGCTTATCAAAGTAAAGGAAAACTCTTGCTGGACCCTGGGATGAACTTGCACAACACCAAGGCTCAGGTTGTAATGGTTTCTTTTGTTTCCTATTAATACAAATAAGTCCATTCTTCTCAACAATTTGTTATTAATGAATTGTTTCATATACTCCTTGGTCTTATGTTAAATATGTTTTATTTTATGATATATTCAGGTGCTATTTAATCGTTTGATTGTTAGTGAATGCAGGTTTCTAAGTGAAGGAGGAGCTCATCCGGATCAACGAGGCTGGACTACTACAACAGCGTTGGACTACAGGTAGGATCTAAACACTTGATTTCTTGTATGGTAAATGCATGTTTAGAGAAGGATTGTTCTTAATTGTCTTGTTTGTCACTAGAAAGCCTTAAGCTTTTAGGGAGGTTGGTTTTGTCCGCAAGATTAACTCTTTCCGCATGACAAATTGGTGACTCCGCTGGGGATTCCATTGATGTGAATGATTTTTCCTTTGTGTGACACTTTGATCTAAAAAGAGTCCTTTCTTTTTTGGTTTTTGGCTGTTTGACTGTGTATTTGGGTGGGCTAGCTTAGAGTTAAGTTAGATTTTAGTTTTTCTTGATTTTTCAGTAGTACGCACCCTCTGCGTTGAGCACAGTGTGTACCTGTATGCACTGCATCTTTGTACACAGAGCGTGCACGCACCTGTGCAAATAGGCTGCCTGTGTACCCTGTCAAAAATTGAGAAAATTTCCATTTTTCCATTTTTCCTCTTAGATTTTGTCTTTAATTATTTTTTACTGCCCAGATCCACTGGTTATCTGTCAGAGATCTTCACCTGAACTTGTTTCGTTAGCGTCAAGAGTTTTAGTGAAATTCATAGAAGTTCTAGCCCTAGGGTTTGATTTTTGCATTGGTCCTGTAGTGACTTTGACTTTAGAAGTTGTGAAACCTTGGATCTCTCTGGTTTTATCAGTCTTCATAGGATTCGGACCTGTCGTAAAGTCTACCTGTGTGAGAAACCTACCTTTGTGTTGTCTCTTTGCGGAATTTCGAAGAAGCTTGTTGATTAAGTTGTGAATTTCATTCTTGAGAAGAGAAACAAAAGAGTTCGATTTTTGTTTTTGACTGGTTTATGATTCTGCATGAACTGGTCCTTGGTTTGATTGTTGCCGAGTAAAACAACCTGGAATCATCTTAGTAGGCTTTTGCCTCATTAGATTTGCTTTTAGGTAAATTTCCTTTTCATTTGCTTTTGAGTGATTTTTTCATAGATTTTATAAATTTTAAAATTTCTTTTGTTAAAATAGTTTTATATGCTATGTTAAATAGGAAAAATACAAAAACATATCCTTTGCAAAGTTTGTTTTAAGTAGCATTTGAAGTTTTTGAAAAAGAAAGGAATTCTCGTGCAAGTAATGAGTGGTCATGTGTTGTATGCTTTGAAAATATAAAGAGATTGTTTCTTTGATTGTCTGTTAAGAAAGTTGCTTTTATCAAAGTTTTCATTCTCCAACTCTCTTAGATAGGGAATTCATTGAAAAAGAAAAGTAGTGTAAATCATCCTAGGTGCATATTTTTAGTGGATTTGAGTCGAGTCTACACACCATCAGTTTTCCACTACCTTTTGTCTTAAAGAAAATCCATAAAATTAACGCTTAAAGTAAAATCAACTTAGTAACTTTTCTTTTACTAGGGCTCTGAAGCACCAATATAGATCAGGCTAGTGTCTTGGAGTAGGAGAGTAATTAACTCTCCAAGACAGCGAAACCAAACAAGTAGCTTATCTTGTGATAGGATAAATCCAACTGTTGCATTTATTATACTCTGGGAAAGCTCCTCTTAAAGGAGAAGCACGAGCTCGTGTCCGAACCAGTGAGGGGATCAATCCTCCCTCATTAGGAACGATGCCAGACACGCACATATTACAAACGGTAAACCTCAGATTATTGTTGAGGAGCCAAGGGATCACTTATCGGTAAACCTTGGATTGTTGTCAAGGAGCTGGTAAGGGGATTGAGCTTGATACTCTGCCCTTGCGTGCTATCGGAGTGTAGACTGTTCCCCCAGGTGTATTTGTTGCTGTTGGTGACCTTAGTGACCATTATCTTAGGATTCTACCCAAGGTGACGGTGGAGGGAAGATCCCACTGTACCTGGAGCAGACGTCGGCTAGACTCACTTGGATTTTCTGGGGGGTTCACTTCACTCGAGACGGTTAAAGTGGAGGAACTTTGTCCAGTCTATTCATTAAGCAGGTTGTCGGGGTAACTGTTCCACCCGCTATTTCTGTACTGAATCTTATGAGGTTGGATTTCATCACCAACTAGTGTTTTTGGTCCGGAAGCTTACTGTTTGTTTTTGGTTTGACGCCCTAGATTCTAGGCGTATGTTTCAAAATTGTTTGTTTCTTTAGCGACTTTAGGTGATTTTTCTTGAGATTTTACTTTGTTTTCGTGTGTAGTAGTTAAAATTTTTTAGCTGTGGCTGAATCACCGAGACGCTCCCGTAGACTTCGAGGCGAGTCTCCTAAAGTTGTTACCGTCGCCTATTTGTTGAGGCGATCCCGTAGATTGCAGGGTGAACCTCCTGAAGAGGTCCCGGCTCATTACGAAGGATTAAAAATCCTTGTAACTCCTAGTGGCAGTAGAATAAGTCCACCTGAAGAAGGAGAGTCTTCATTGGTAGTCCACCCAGATTACCAAAATCTAGAAACAGGATACAATCCTGAAGCCGTTGAGGTTTCCGAACTTACTGGTAGTGTTACATCTGCCAGTGATATAGGCGAACAACCTCAAATATCCGAACCTGTTACTCCAACTTCTAGTGTTCCTGGTTCACATAGGTAGAAAGAGTCATCACCAAAAATCTCCCTTCTAGTTTGATTGCTATTGAAGAACTCGCCCCAGAAGAAGAAATAGGCGCTTCTTACCTTGAAGATATACCTACTCTCGATCTAAGAGAGCGTGAATCTATATTTTACAGTCCCCCTAGAGTACTACTTGGTATCTTTCGTTAACAAATTTTTTAGACAACTCAGTCAGTTTTTCTCCACCTCGTTTTCCTTTTCCACCCAGAGGTTTTACTACTCCTGCATATATGTCGAGTCCATCATCTCCAGAAGCCTATTTATATGGCGGTCCGTTGTTCCTGCTGGTATCAGTCCATTTCTGTACTTTTTCAGGAGCATCTCCTCGTCCCTTCGAACAGAAGTTATTAGCTAGAAGTAGTGGTAATAGTCAGGTTGAGTGCAGAAGAAATTCTGATGATGTCAGGTCAACCTCAAGGCAGTAAGTTACCGCCTGGGGGGCAACCTCAAGGTACTCCATATGCGCCTGGGGGGCAAGCTCAAGGTACTCAATATTTGCCTGGGGGGCAACCTCAGGGTACTCAATTTGCACCTTGGGGGCAACCTCAAGGATAGTACGTCCCTACGGGACAGTACATTCCTCGAGGTCAACCCCAGGCCCAATATGTTCCCCAGGGTCAACCCCAGTACCAGTACGTACCCCAAGGTCAACCTTCATATCAGTATGCGCCCCAGAATCAATATCCTTACGTACCTCAAGGTCACCAACCCCAGTATCAGTATGTGCCTCAGGGTTATCAACCCCAAGGCCAGTATCAACCGCAAGGTTACCAACCGCCTTCAGGTCACCCATATTATCAATCTTACCCTCAACCCAGTTATGGACCTCCATATCCTCAAGGTCAATACCCCGGAATGAATTTTGTGTGGGATCCTTCTCAAAATCCACAGATGTTGCAACCGAATGTGTAGTCGTCCTCCCAACCTGGACAGGCCGCTGGTCCATCTCAGCAACCTGTCCAGTCTACGGCTTCAACTTCTACACCTTCTGTAGTCTCTCAGGCTGGGCCTAGTACACCTCGTACTCCGCCTCAAACGTCTGCTATGGCTACTGCAACATCTTCTCCATCCACCCCACCTTCTTCTGGAGTATCAGCAGCTCCAGTTTCTACTGTTCCTGCATCTGTTCCTCAGACCTCTTTACCTCAGTCTGGATCTATGGTCCAGACTTCGGTCCAGATGCCTGTACGAAGTACGTTTGTTACTTCTCAACCTCAATTTGTTCAACCTCCATACCATGGACGATACCAACCTCAATATGGTCCTGCTGCTCAGCAACCAACCTACCAGTATCAACCGTATCCTGGATACACTTATCAACAACCTCAACAACCCCAGTACGGTCCGGTTAATCCTGGTTTTCCGGGAGGATACAATATCCCGAACGCGATTCCTGTTCCAAGTTATCCTGGATATC
>APFE030692388.1:0-17893 GCA_000404065.3 Pinus taeda | reverse complement strand
ACAAAAGTTTATTCTATGGGGTTACCCATTTTGTTGGGTCACATGTATTTTTCGTCATAGGGCCATTATCCCAGGAACAAAGCCATTGTATGCTATAGACTTTAATTAATGAAACAACAAATTTTGAAGGGAAGAAATTATTTTTACGTGTATGAGATTGGTGTAATCATTTCCCTTCAGTTGTTATATTCTATTTAAATGTTAAAATCTTACACATTTTTTTTGGGTCAATAGATCTGATCTATTGGGAAGTATTTAACCAAATCATTGGGGTTAGAAATTAGAATGGTATCAAAGCACAACCTCTGAAGGCTAATTTATAGGAGTTGCACAAGAAGATTGAGCCACAAAGCACAGAAAGAATCAACCAGAAGTTAATGTACAGGAGACATTCGTGCAGGAATCAGAGATTGTACGAATCAAGCCATAGGCAGACACAGCCAGGCAAAAAATTGCATTCAAGGTTGGCCATATGTCATACAATGCCTAAGAGAGATATTGAAGTGGTAGTTGTCCAACTTTGTGGTAAAGGCTAACCATATGGTGATTGAGAAAAACAAAAAGGGGGTGGGTGGGTGGTGGGGGCTTCCAGCTTCCACTAAGGTTGTATGGCGAAAAACAAATGAGTTTGAAAGATAAAAAGTGGATTGTAGCCATAGGCATCAAGTGCAACTGACAAAAAAAATGTCTTGATGGGCTAGAGAACGAGCTAAAAGTAAATAAAGACAACTTCTAGCTGCCAATCTGCATGCAAAAAACAAGAAAGGATTGTCACCAAGTATGAGACATGTAAAAAGATCCCAACAACAACCAAGTTAAGTGATGCAAACATTGAAAGTCATTAGATCATGTGCATGAAGTCATTAGTGTGCAAGGGGAATCATACACTATTATACATAGCCACATAGTTCCATATAGTAGCCACAAAATCCAAAGGATGTGTGGAGGTTGATAGAAGAGAAGTTTGGGCTGTAAATTCATACTAGTTTGTACATGTAGTGCAGTAGCATGGTGACAACAACTACAATGTACAGCGGGTACATGGGCTAGGCTAAGGGAGAATAAACATCTTTAAACACAAGACGGTGATTGTTAGAACTCAATGACTAGGTGAAGGATATTCATCCTTGTGTGCAGGGTGTGAGGAAGAGTGCAAGGGGCAGTAAGCGATGGGTCCAAATCAGCTAGCAAATCGAAGTACAAATGGTTTGATCAATTGAATTAATTCCAAGTTCTTGTTGTATTAGTATTCTTCCTCAAATGGCCATTACCCCAAGAAGGGAGCCCTTGTATGTTGTAGAATTAAATTAGTGAAACAACAGATTTTGAAGGGAAAAATTGTGTGTGCATGTGTATGAAATTGGTGCGATCATTTTGCTTCCGCCATTATATTTTATTAGGTGTTAAATTCTCATCCATGTTTTTTATTTAGTAGATATAATCTTCTAGGGAGTAATTATCAAAGGTTGTTGAGGTTAACGAACCAAAGCTCATACTTGATGAGATGAGCAAGAGAGTTGAAGAGGGAATATGTCATAAGTTTGATGAAGCCTTAAATAGAGATGAAGACAAATAAAAATTCAAAAAGGACTTGAAGATGGATAAACAAAGTTGATGGATGGTACAATAATTCAGTTTCAAAAGGGGAAGGAATAGAAGATATAACAAGGTTGCCACAAATTTCTTAAACTTTAAGTAGAGATCATGGTTAAAGACAAAATATGATAGTATTATCTCAGAAGTGACCGCAATCAAAGATCAAGAACACAAGCTAGGGCATAGTACTATACTAGAAAGGAAGATTAATGATGATGTTGTGCATGATGGAGAAAAACCTTAAAAGGTGGAACAATATTGATATCCTCATTACTAGGAATGCCTATAATGAATACAGGAAAGTGCATATTAGTAACCTCGTTCAACGAAAATAAATGGAAGAACCAATGGAATTCATGTACTCAAAAGCCAAGGAACAAGTATATGATAAAACTAAAAACTACAACAAATTGGAAAAATGAAGATAATACATGGAATAAAAAGAAAACAACCTAATAGCGTTAGATTATCAAGGATTGGCACCAATAATAGTTACAAATGGATGGATAGATAATTAAGCATGGAAAGCACTAAGAAAAAATAAGAGGAATTCTTACTTTTTGAAATCATCTTAATGCTTAAAGGACAAATCTCTTAAGGAGGGAGGGCATGTTGTTCCCTTATCACAACATAATGGGTCCTATGGGTCCATCAAGGCCAGTTGAATCGTAAAAGTCGATGTAATGGATCACTGTGGTGTCTTTTATCATGTTAATTGATGCCCCTAATATTATTTTATCATATTTTAATGTACCATCCATGATTTCTAGCTTTATGACTAATTTCTATTGTATATATTTATAATGCTTTTCCAAGAAATATAACATAAACCCTTCCATTATTTAAAATAAAAGGAATACAAATGATTTTTTGACAAAACATTAAGGTGCATAAGCTCAGTTATAGAGTTCACAAACTAACCTCCATAAAACTCCAAAATAGATCATCAAAAATGAAAACTACCCATTACATAGATTTTTCAAACCTCTCAGAAAGCAATCCCCATCTTAAAAAGTCTTAAAAGGAGAGAGCTTGGATCTTTTCAACAAGCTTGTTTGGATCATGGTTGTGCTCTCAATAGATGTGACGAATGTGGATTTTAGTGAAGCTTAATTTGATTTCTTTCATGCGTTGAAAACTATCAAATACATCTATATTTCTTTGCATTCTAATTCCCCTTAGCCATTCCACCACCAGTAAATAGTATCCATAAATATCGATGACCCCGAGTCCTCCTTCCAAGGATAATTTCATCAAAATAGATAAGACCTTGATTTCTTCATAGGTGATTGTGCCCCACCGCACAAAACACACTCAAATCTGATTTTGTGGAAGTCAGAAAGGTGAACCTCGATATTTTGAGGCGCCTTCAAATACACATGAATACTTGATGTCTCTATTCTTGGATCTACAACAAATCAATACTTTTTCACTACTTTGGTTTCTCAAAGAGTAGATAGGCTCGTTTAAGTTTGCAAAAGATTTCGTATGGTTATTTACATGCTCCTTGGAATAGGAATTCATTCCTAGTTAACCATACCACCCATAAAATAAAACATGGAAGAGGTCGACCGTCGATGTGCTTCAGATCTTACCTCTTGATATCCAACCAGATTTCTGATGTTTCTTCTGTGTCTTCATACCGTAACCCTTTGCCACTAGTGATAGATTTTGTAGCACTACATACCACTTCAGTAAAATAACATTGAACAGAAATTTGGTTGATGCTTGCATAATTTTCCATAGATAATGGGCACCTCCCAGCACTCTGCCAACTTTTTTTGTAGTATATCCCATATCAAAGATTTTATTTTTTTTTTCGAGAAAAAGTCGTAAGAAATCATGATATTTTAAGGGTGGCTAAAGCTTTCAAATATGCTGCCAGTTTGAAATATCCTTTTCCTCCTTTTTTTTAAGAGCTGCAAGGTATCTTAGATTAACCTTGCAGTCATTTCCTATTCATTTTCAACCCATACAAGACTATTTGGTTAATCTCTTAATCTTATATAATGCAACTAGGGGGCAGAGACATATCGGTTCCACTCTAGTGCCAAATCCTTGTTGAGTCCTACCTGGCTTGCATCCTCATTGTTCCTGAAATAAAATGCTTCCAAATAAAACCAATTTTAAGAAATGTAAGAGGGCAATCAAACGTTGTGAGATGCTTGACATATGGAGGCCTCCTATTCATGAATCAGTTCGTTCCAATATGGACCTTCTGTCCGTTTCCAATTAGCTAGGAAAGACGATCACCAATGATTGAGAAGACTTTTAGTACCTCTTTCCATACTATAGATCATCCAGAAATCGATTTTCTAGGGTATCGTATCCAGTCCTCCAGGATTGGTGGTTCAATATATTTCCACTTCATCAAACTCTGCCACAAAACTTCAATAAAGAGGACTCTCCGCATTACCTTTGTAGCCAATGATTCTAAAAATTGAGAGAAAACTTTGAATCCCCAGCTTCACTACTTCTTAGGCCTTAATGGTGTTTTCCATTTAACTAAAAGTATGCCACCATATTCTCTCATTCCTGCCCAAACATACCTGGAGCACATTTTCATTATCTTGTTTAGTATGTCTGTGGGTATTGAAGGAAAAGACGTCTGATAAATAGGTGTGACCTCAAACATGCTTCTGACAAGGGTCAGACTCCCTCTTATGAATATCCACCTGTTATATTAGAAAATGACCCTTTTTCAGTCTTTAAAAATAGCCATAGCCAGTCTTTGTAGTAGTTATTTTCCTTCAAGTGAAAACCCAAATACTTTGTAGTCTCTTCAAATTCTGTAACTTTAAATAGAAACAAAATCTTAATTCTAATAGAAGTTGGACCATCAATCTGGTGCAACGTTAAGGTTGAATTTTAAAGGTAGGTCTTTATTCATGTAGCCGTACAGCATTGAAGAAGAACATTTCCTATCATTTTTGTCTCCCGGAAAGAACCATAATATCCTATACAAAGAGTATATGGGTGATAGTGAGTTCTTTGTTCACTTGAATTACTTTTATTTGTCATTCTTCGTTTAGACTCTTCAAAATTCTACTGAGAACCTTTGGCACTAATAAGAAGAGTAAAAGTAACAGGACGCATCTTGACTAAATCCTCTCCATGGCTGGAAAAAATAAGGTGACGCATTTATAAGGCAACGTATGATATTGTGGATATGCACTTACCTATCCAATTGACAAAGTGGATATCAAACCCTATGTGAAGCATCAATTACAATCTTAAGAAAATTGAATCCACTCTATCATATCTATTTGAGAGATTCAACTTGATGACGGAGGAGGTAGTATTCCTTGATTTAATAGTGTGGAGCACCTTGGGAAATTCCCACCATATCAAAAATCTGCCTTCCTGGAAGAAAACCACACTGCTCATCAGAGATGATAGCCTTCAGGCTATTACTTTGGCACTACATAATCGTTAATGAGATGGGCCAATTTGCGTGAAAGAGAAGGGGCTTATTCATATTGAGGTTGTTCGCAATGAAGGTGGAGTTGAAAGAACGAAAGTCATTCCCCATGGATCTTGGTTCTTCAACAACTAGTGACAAGTATTCCCTTATCTCTTTAAAAAAACCTTCCAAAAGCTCAATGGTCCAGCCATCTATGACTAAAGATTTATCACCTTGAAAAGAGTTTTTATACCTTTTAAAGATACTCTTCACTGACGTGGGCATTGAGTGAATCATTTTGCTCATCTAAGAGCAATCTGTTCGAAAGAGAGATGTATAGGAAAATTTCAGAATATTCAACTTATCTGGCTTCTTGTAGATTTTCTTGTAGTGATCCACACGCACTTTAACAACATCTTTAAAGAAAGACAGAATCAACAAGGCCAATGATGTCATATATGTGAAAAAAATAGAGTTTTATTCTCCTCGTTTCAACCACTCTGCCATAGCTTTTTCTCTCCATAATGCCTCTTCCCAAGCTAGAAATTTGCTTCTATCTTCTTCTAGACTTGCATCAGAACATAACATTTGTTAGGTCATCATGTATGACCTCTAGTTTATCTTCCACTTCTGTAAGGGGCTGCCGGTTCTGAGAGTTTTGTCCTTTAAAGTTTAATCCACTGCAATGCCTTTAATCCTCAACACGTTTATAGGAAGGGCCTCGATGGCTTACTCTCTAGAACCTATATCATAGGGGATCCATTCAGCTTTAAAGAAGATGATTCAGGTGCCCAGAATGGTGAGGAAGATCAGTCATGCACACATGGTGCTCCAGTTGTGGTTCTATGTGATAATCCAGACTCATGCAATGGAAGTATTTTGAACCACTTTTCATCAAGCTTACATGGATACAAGAAGACAAGGTACACACAAATTTAGCATTGTCCAGTATGATGTAATATCTCTTCAAGCGAATGAGATCCTAGTTTTCAAATCCATTCATTGCATATCCTAAGATCATTGCATTCATGACAGCCCAACTCATCTAGGCCTTCTATTATAGACCTGGTGTACATCATTTATGGTCTTGCGTTTCAGACACATTATAAGGAAAGCAACCACAAAACCATCAGATTGAAATCCATATCTAATTATACATTTATGGCAAGCTTTTCATGTCTCGAAGCTACCAAATTGACACATGCAAGAAGCACACATGAAAATCTGTCCACATATGGCTCCATGTCAGTCAATTACATTTCTAAGAAAGTGCCAGAGCTTCCAACTCTACACATATCCCACAATCATTGCATTCTATGAGACAACATCCTGTTCTGCCATTTCTTGAAAGACCTTTACAAATATCTGGGATACCCATTCAGCAAATATCTAACAACCAATGCATTCTAGGAAACAGCATTATATTCAGGCAAATTTCCAAACACTGTCCAAGCTTCTTGTCTAGTTACATTTGACATAGATGTCTAAAAGGCATCTCCAGCTACAACATCAGAAAGTAACCAACATTTCCATGACATCGACAAGAATTTCCAAATTTGCACACAACAACGAACCGAGTCTTTCCTGAGAGAAAAAGAAGGCTGAATTGGTTGAGGGGCAGGTTGTCTTGTCCAGTAGGCAGTTTGACCAAGTGACCAGGGCAATCAGTTTGACTTTTGCTTAGATGTATCTCGGGTGGCTTGAACAATTTCTCTAAGGAAAAAGGTCGTTGGGTTTTTCCCAGTGAGTGAGTTTTCTTAGGGTAAAGATCTTGTGTTTTTGTTCGGCTGGAGTGTGAGTTTTTTTGGGTAAAAATCTTGTGTTCTGGTTGGGCCGTCTCTTTATGATTCTACTATTCTACTGATCTTCTGTGTAATTGTGTAAAAAAGAAGTCAAATCTGAGGCAAAGAAGAAGTCGCATCTGAGGCTGAGAAGAAGTCAAATATGAGGCAAGAAAAGAAGATAAATCTGAGGAAAATAAAAGAACGAATTTGTGGCAAAGTTTATGAGCTTCCCTGGGCAACAAAACCGAGTCTTTCCTGAGAGGAGAAGAAAGTCGAATTTGTTCAGCAGCAGATCATCTTGTCTGGTAGGCAATTTGACTGTGTGACCAGGGTTGTAAGTTTGACTTTTGTTTCACTTAGATGTATTTAGATGTATCTATGTTGAGTTGAACAATTTCTCTACAGAAAAAGGTTGTTGGGTTTTCCCAAATGGGTTTTCTCAGGGTACAAATCTTGTTTGACTATCTTTTTATGATTCTACTGTTTTGCTATTGAAGATCTTTTATGTAATTGTTTAATGATAAATGTAAATACAATTGAATGAATATCATTAAAAGTAATTATCGGTTAAGAAAACTATAAAAAATCAACAAATTCTACCTCCACGAACTTTGTGACCCCACCAAGAGTTGTACAGATCGTTATTAATTGTCCCCGGGTCTTCAAAAGCTGAGGCTGTGCCGGGTCTTCAAAAGCTGAGGCTGTGCATAAGCAAAAGAAAGCCATTGGAACACAAACAAAGCGTCGCTATCATCTAATCCGTTTCAGGTCCTTGTGCTTCAGTCAATTCTCGACGACTCATCGTGAATTGGAGATTATTGATCCCTGCCACGTGAGAGCTTTCTGCGTCTAAATTATTATTTTGAGTTGCCCGAGTGCATTATTATTTCGAAAGTCTCTTTACAAGTATTAGGCAATTCCTTGTTATAGGCGATTCCTTGCTGAAGTCAAGAAGGATTAATGCTCAAACCGAAATGTGAAGAATCGTCCTAGAAACCTAATTCACCCAAAAGCTCGTATACTTCATATTTCTCAATCTCGAATTGAATTGCACTGCTTTTATTAATAACCAAAATCCAGTGCAAAGTGCTCAATTTTCAGCCTAGTTTCAGATATTTTAAACAAGCATCTTTTTAAACATGAACATCTTTTCAAAATAATCCTAAATACTAATATATATTGACACAAGTAAGAAGTAGCAAGTAGCAAACAAAAAAAAGTTCTTTGAGATTACAGAAAACAGAAGAATATATCACATTGATAAGAACATATCCAACGTTCGCTAGATTTGAGACAATACCTGAAGCAGGACGTTGTTTTGATTTGGAAAGAGAATTCATATATTCCAATTCCGGCACTCTTTGGGGACTAGAATTTAAATCAGGATTCTTAAAAATCAATGAATTTGTTGACGGTGGAGCAGCAAATGCTTCATATTTTTGGCTTCCCAGTAACCTATACTTTGGGTTCTGTTTCTCACCAGATAAAAGGTACAATGTAACTTCCCGTAGAGATCGGAATCGAAAGCCGGTAGATTTTTCGACATAATACTACAGTAAACAACCATTTTATTGGTGTAAATAAAAATGAGACATATTTTACTCATTATGAACTAAGTTTCTTTACAAAACATCACAAGCGTTCTTATTGAACGCTAAAAATATACCTTATCCTTTGACCCTGCTGTCGCGCCAGATTCTCGGTTATCCATCCTTTATCCATCCATCCTTTACGAAACCACTGGGAAGATTTTGAACAGTTTTCTTTTTATTTTTCCGGTGCTTTCTGACTATTCATTCCCTTGCGCTGGAATCGCAGTACTGGGCTGTATGGGGATGACTCTGCTCAAGCATTTCTATTGGATCTGTTTTCCAGCTCAAACTCCCTGAAACATAAAACAAGAAAATACGTATACAAAATTAATTAAATAACTTAAACGGTGATAACACTAAAGAAATGTCTGATCTAATTTCATGCTTTGAATAAGGAAGATGCATTTGGAAAATTATTGAAAAAAAAACAGATGCAAGAATTTTATTATTAGTAATTTATAAAAGGCATGGACAATGCACATAATTGTTTCTCAGTGACTTACTAATTTTGAAAAATAGAAACGTGTAAACAGAGAGAGAAAAGGGTTTACGAACAAACATGTAAATGGCACTCTCATTTTCAAAGGACAAGCGCAGTCATTACACTAGCCTAGCCATTTCCTAATTTAAAAACAAAACAAAAAACACTGCAAAACGAGTATACTCATGATTCAACACCTGGATGGATCTACGGGTTTACGAGTTTGAAATCCTTTTTTAGTTTGAAACCCTTTTCCTTTTTCTCATCAATGATATTATGTGTGGGGTTTAATGAAGTTTTCTCAGGTTAGATCTAATAACTTGTAGACTTAATACAGTAGATAATAGACTTAATATAGTAGATAATAGCCGTTCAAATTTATGAGGTGTAATTCAGTAGATCTATATATGGTTTAGTTTTTAAGTGGATTTTAGGCATAAATTTATGGTAAGGAGTTGATAGTGGGTGTGTCCAGAATCTATTAATACATATGTTGATTTAATGAATTTCTATATGTGATATACATATGGATCTAAATGAGGATCTTAGAGTTTATCTAATAATGCATAGATCTGAGTTAAGAATGTGTAGATCTAAAGTTCAATACAATGTTTTTTATCTAGATTTTTATTTTTTCAATCGTCAAGATAAAATCTAAATCCAAATCACAATCACAATATACATATGTTACTCTACAGATGAATTTCTTCTCAATAACTTACCTTCAGCTTGCAGAGGAGGAGTTCTTGTCGCAGTCCCTCATATATTCTTTGCATTCATTATTTTCTCGGCCTTGAATGTTAGAAGAAATAATTCATCTCGCTTTATACAACTACTCTTTTTCCTAGTTGGGCATTGTTCTAAGAACATCATCAAGCTTTGCATCTTTCTCCTGATAATCAAAAAGACATACCTCAAGCTCTGCATCTTTCTCCTGATAATTAAAAAGACGTACCTCAAGCTCTGCATCTTTCTCCTGATAATGAGAAAGAGGTACCTCTTCTTCCTCTTCCCCTCTTATTTCTATTTATATCATTAGGGTTTTCTTCTTATACTTAAATATCTTTACTCTTTTTATTCGCAATTAGGGTTTTCTTCTTATACTTAATTATCTTTATTTTTTTATTCTCGATTAGGGTTTTCTTCATATACTTAATTATCTTTATTATTTTTATTCTTTATAAATATGATTGTCCACGAAACCCTATACTAGGGTGTTCTAAAACATCATGTTATTCTTATACTAGAGTGTTCTAAAAACATCATGTTAAATTTTAATTGGTGTAATTGTAAAATGCTAAATTTACAAAATTTTAAATCTATGTTGCTTAAAATATTTCTAACTAGTTTTGCACCTTTTATTTCTAATTTGTAATGGGACATAGACTTATTGGCATCATGCTCACTTCCATGTACATTTTGGCTATGCATTTACTCCCACTATAGTTGTTGACATCAAAGTTTTTATTAGAATGTTTGAGTTTTTGTCACCATGTCCTTCACCCCAGTTTTAAAGAAATTAAATTTGTCTATTAACATGTTCTTTTTCTTATAATTGATAGTTTATGCCTCTAATTAGTTCAAGGCCTATCATTTCCATCAACAAGGTTTTATCATCATGCGACCACACTTTTAGAGTCCAATGGTTGGCCCTTCCACTCCTACTACCTACATGATTAATATTTGAATATTATTATGCACAATTAACTAAGTAGTTTCCCACCTACTTTGCCCAAAATAAATTTTGAATAATTCCATATCCAATTATTGATATTTAAATATTATTGTGCATTGCCAATAATAGATTTTGAACCAATTATATATCCAATGAGACTTTGTTTTTCATTATTTTGTTTTGTTTATTATTTGTTAGGTAAGAATCAATGTTGTTAAACCTAGTCATGGAGCAATCTATTAAATTCTTGATTGTGACTTATCTAAGTTAGCTCACTCTTCCTGAAGAAGACATACTAGTTTTTCACCGGGTTGTTAAACTTAGTCATGGAGCAAGCAATTAAGCTCTTGATTATGACTTGTCTAGGTTAGCTTATTCTTTCTTTTACTAAAGAATAAGAAGACATATTGGTTTTTCATATATCTTAATCTTTAAATTTGACGCTCTTGATTATGACTTGTTTGGGTTAGCCCATTCCTTCTATCACCAAGGAATAAGAAGACACACTAGTTTTTCACATATCGTAATCTTTAAATTTAGTGTTTGCTTAGTCATTCCAATATTTCATAAAGACTTGCCTTAAATTTATCCATAGACAACAAACAAAAATAATGGTATATTTACACTCCCTAGCTTATGGGAATGTAATTATGAGCATACAAAAATGGTTCCAATATATTTAGCTTATTAAAGACTACATTTCCTCTCTTTTTTTACCTTAGTATATGGCCATTTACAAATGGAAACTTAATAGTGAGTATTTTCTTGTCCCTCTGTCTCCTTTTCTACATAGTGGGATTAAGATTAACAATTAGCTTTACAAAGTCCCCAAATGGAGTGGTAGGGATGCAAAAAGGTGGGGAGGTGTGTTTTCTCCTTCCCACCAGCTTACACACGTAAGGGAGCTACCAACACACCCCATCATCATTCCTATCAAGCCAAAGCACAGGTAGCCACACTCAGTTTCTATACGCTGCGTGATCGACAATTAATTTGTGTGAGCAAGGGATGTTGGTGAACATGGTAGAGGATACAAACAGACCAAAGAAATTGAATGGGAGGTGTATCAGGCTGTAAGGTAAGCATGTCACCTCGAGATTTCACACCAGGGAAAATCATAATTGGTGGCAGGGGGCAGGCGTTCAAGTTAATACTACACTCATGGAGTTGGAAATTAACTCTTTTGTTTGGCATTCTAATCAATTATGGGACACCTCCTTGGGGACAAACACATTGTGTTATCTAGGCGCATGGAATCTCCTCTTCCTAGGCTACCAAAGGAAGAGAGTCGTTGGCATCCTCCCCTCACCATGTATTCTGTGAAGGTGCTTGGGAATTTTGGAGTCCACTTCTAGGGAATTCTAGGGCACATCAGTTTCATTCCAAATTTTCTCCTCAACCACCCCAGTGATTTTGCAAAGTTAGATCTATTTGGATGGAAATCTCTATAACGGTTTCATGAGAATGGGTCATGTTGAAGGAAAAAATTTCATACAAGATATATTCCCTTCTTGTCAAGCCGCCTCCAAAAGAAAGCAACTCTAAGAGGCATCGACATGTAATTATGTTTGCTTTGTTCATTAGCAACTCTAAGAGATTATTAGTGGGGAGCTTTATCTAGAAGAATGTTCTTGGAGCACTATTGATCAAGTGTACTAGTTTAGGGTGGCATGAGTAGAATTTCATCTACTTTGTATATAGCATTGTCACCTAACCTCAGGTTGATAAATAGAGTTGAGAAGCCCTTGGGAGTTGCACCACTCTTAGTGCAATACCAAGGCTCACTAATATGTTTATGCCAAATAATCTAGGAGTGTTGTGAATAGGAAGAACACACTGAGGTGTTACTTCTTTCTTGTTGAAGCAAGCGTCGATCCTTCTATTTCATTAAATCAACAGAAAAATTACATATTGTACAAAGCCCCGTCCTTAACCAGAAAATGGGAAACTGAAATCCTTTCAAAGATCAAGACCCCCCAATCTGCTAAGGTGATCAACTTACATAATGAGAATAAACATGTAAAGGCAAGACAAGCCCCCACTCAAACTAACGGGAAAAACAAAGTCTCTTGGGCCCACCCACAATAATAGACCCTACTGACCGCTCAAAAACCACACACCACTAAAGAGTGGGAAAGCGCTCCAAAACGAAAGAGACGACAGAGCCCACCTAGCCCCACAATAGCACGATCGATCCCAATCGTTAATCTAGGGCGTCGGATCCAATGGCCAGAAATCAAATCGCATGGCCTAACACTACCGAGGAATAGTGCGCGATCAAAGGTGGTTTCATAGTCTACCACCTGCCACGTGTAACAAGCTCTATGGAATTTCTCCCACAATAACAAAACCATTAAACACTGATGAAATGCGCGATCACCAAAAAACCGTGCAAGCCAAGTTTGTCGAGCCCGAAAACAGAAAAGGGGAAGACATCCGGCAGCTTGAAAAATGAACCCTGCAATTTGAATGTTCCTGCTACAGAACCGAACTCCGGTAAGGTACTTTTGTGGGAAAAGACCTAGCACCTTTTCAATCGAAGAACTGTGCATCCCTTCCGAATGCCTCCAGGGTAAAATGAAACCAAAATTTTCTTTTCTGTCAACCATGTGCATGCTGGAAGGAAAACGAATACTGACTGGAGAACTCAATCCGTGCTAGTCATCCTGGCTTGATTTCTGAATATTTCTTTATCTTTTGTGGCTTGTTCTTCGCAAAGAACTTTTATTCTATTTTGTGGTGTTTCCTGCCACTTTTTCTCCATTTCGCCATCAATATTATTCACCCCTTGATTGGCAAGAAGATCTGCAAGTTTGTTGGCCGATCTACGAACGTGATTGAAACTCACTGTTTGAAGCTTCTGGAGGTGAACGTGGATTCTTTGTTAGACCTGTATTAATTTCCAATATGTAGAGACTTTCTCTGGTCGAGATCCACCATTGATTTTTTTCATAGAGTTAATGGTGATCTTTGAGTCTGCTTCAACAATGACATTTGAAACATGGTACTGGATCAGAAACTCAAGACATTGTTCCATAGCCATTAATTCTGCCATATTATTTGTGGCTCGTCCCAAATGATAGTGAAAGATAAAGATGATATTGCCCTTATCTTCTATTAAAACTCCTCTGAAACCTGTTGATCACGGGTTGCCTTTTGAAGCCCCATCGATATTATATTTTAGATAGCTTTTCGGAGGAGGATGCCAGAAGTCCTTCTCTGTCTCAATAATTATGTTCTTCTTGCTCAGTCCTTGGGGAATAATTCCTTCCATTCCCAGCTGTCTAAGAGTTCTGAGCTCAACCTCAGAGGGCGGATTTTTAGGGAGATTGCGAACTGAGATACTCACAGTCTCCCATGTTAAAATTTTCTTATGATAAACCAACCACAGAAAGTCACTATAAAATTGTTTCCAACAACCCCCCTTTTTTATGAAAAATTTAGATAATAAAAGTAGCAACAATCATATTCTCTATTCACACTTCCGCAAATTATTAAATTAATTTTCATGTTCATACCAAAAACTTGCAAACATAAGAAGCTACATCCATCAAATAGTCTATTCATAAAATTCTAGTACATAAAAACTACGATAAGTAGGAATTTTACTCTAACAATTTATATGAACAAAAACTGCAGCCATTCATGTCTTTTGACAAACACTTTGCATGACAGTAAGTAGTACTTTTACTCTAACAATTTATATGCACAAAAACTACAGCCATTCATATCTTTTGACAAATACTTTGCATGACAGTAAGTAGGACTTTTACTCTAACAATTTATATGCACAAAAACTAAAGTCATTCATGTCTTTTGATAAACACTTTGCAAACGTGCAATATACAACCATTGAGGCATTTTGACAAACACTTTGCAAGAATGCAATCTACAACCATTGAGGCATTTTGCCAAACACTTGGAAACAATGAATTTGAGATTCTTCTTCAACCTATTCAGCTCAGAAAATTCTGAAATTGAAACTTCAAATGTTGGCATCTTAAAACCAGGACTAAACAATCTTATTTTTTCATCAAAAAATTGAAAACAGACGCATATAATTAACAACAACAATCTATAAAATCACCCATATTTTTTTATCTCAGTTTAGAAAAGTACTTTTTTGGAATCAAATGAGGGGTTAAATGGCTAAATGGCACAGATACCCCCTGATGTTGAGCGGAAAAGAAACAGAACATTCCAGAGATGTGATTTATTAAAACAATGACAATAAACATTCCTACTATCTCATTTATAGGAGGAGCAACAAATTCTTGTCATAAAGGAGGAGTAATATGCATGCATTGTATTCCATTTATAGGAGTGTAACTCATGCCATTAAGGAGAGGTATGCATGACTTAGTTAAGGATAGTGTAACTTATGCATTAAAGAGAGCGTAAGAGGAATCTTTTATGACATGTCTTTAATGAGTTGAAGAGGAATATGCCATTATTTTATGAGTGCATAAAATAGAGTGTAATGTATTATTAAAAGAGAGAGATTTACATAGAGCTATGAAAGTCATCAAGGAGATAGGTGTGAAGTGATTGAGGAGATGAAGGTGATTTGTAATTCTCTTTTAATAATAATATCATAGGCTCATAAAAGATAATATTAATATTAATAATATTTAGGATTAATTTGAGATTGAACGATTATGACTGATTAATGATAAGTTAAGTGATTTTCCTTCAACTATACTTGATTGCCAATTTATGTAAGGTGATTTACTATTTTTGGAAAGTCATGATTGAGATGCTAGACATGACTTTCTATCTTTAGAAAGTCACTTTAGGATTGTTAGAAAAGAGGTTTTGTTAAGGAAATTCATCCTTGAGCTTCACGTGAGTGGTATTTTTCTTCCGTAGAATAGGGATTCTATACCCCTATTGCATGCATCTCCATGCCTTAGTAGATTGAGGACTTTGCACTCTAATCTACTCTAAAGATCCCAGATTCCACACCTTGATCTTTTTAAATTTTCAGGACTCCATGCCCTAAACATATTATTATAGATACAAGTCTCCAAGTCTTTATCTTTCATGGATTTAGGACTCCTCGCCCTAATTTCCATGGCTTCTCATCTACTCTGCGTTGAAACTCCATGCTTCACCTTAAGGTACTGATTGTGAGCTCATATCCATATGATGCTTCGTTGTTAGGGCCTTGTTCCAAGACCTACACACATCACAATCTCATAGATCAAAGGAATAAATATATTTCATAATTTAACTTATTCACATTTTACCAAATATTGTGCATGACTTCCACAACCATTTTGGTTTTAGAGAAATGACTTCCGCAGTCATTTAAAATTTGAACATCCTTGTTTGAAAATAACCGTGTTCCATATCACATCCTGCTCAATACAATATTAAGCATATAAAATCATAAAAATCATGTATCATGACTTCCACAGACATTTATAATTTGAGCATCCTTGTTTGCAAATAACTATGTACCTGCCACATCTTGCTCATTACAATATTAAACATATATAATCATATAAATCATGTATCATCCATAAATCATAATTAACCATATGTTCCACATAACGATGATCATCCATGGATCTATGTGTCTCAATCTTGAATCAACATCCATGTCATACACATATTGCCAAACTAAGATACCAAAAGAGAAAACATTGATAATATGTTCTTAGCCAAAATCATTTCTTATACACACAACCATAGATATTATCCTAAGCACACAACAACTAGGTAACCAAAACCAGGTCTATATCATATCAACATGTACATAAGTTTCTCACGCATAATATTATATCATTATCTCAAAATCACTCTCTCTAAATGTCATCAAATCTATCTCACCAATAAGGGACACTACAATTTTGGTGTATCAATCCCCTATTCCTAGGTTTATTACCCCCCTCATACATTGCAAATATTCCCCACCATTCATTAAATTATTTTCCCGACCCCGCCGAATAACCTATCACCTCACACTAACTCTCTGCCACCTCTCACCTCATCTTTGTCCATCTCCCAAGATCCAACTGCCCACATAGCAAATTGGCCCCCCATCACCATCCAAACTTTATCATTATGGGCGGGGGTCCGAAATGGATGGTATTTGGAACCACGCCCACCCCTATGTGTCAACACCATAGCTTTTCATACCCCCCTTGGGAGAAACTGATAAACGCTTCCCCCCCGCCCCCAAAACAAAAAATTGTTTTTCTGCCTCCCAATATCGCTCTCCTACCCGTTGCGCTCGTGCCACTCACCTTTCACCACATCATTTGCCTATTAACTCCACCAATTACATATTCTCCCTCCAAAATTAAGTCGTTAAGCATTAAATGGTTTAGTTGTTAATCCAATGGACCCATGCTATGTTCAATGGAAAAGCCACACTGTTATAATAAACCTCCCTTTCACTCATTAGCAAGTTATTAAATTCATGCATTGTTACTGTTATTGCTTTGTTACAGGTTTGTTGGGCTAAACTTCGACGTTTTCACCCGCCAACGACAATGTCTGCTTACTTGTTTTCAGTCTATTGCCTCTATTCTTGCCCCCAAAACTTGACTCATCTCTGTGTATTGAAACCTCAAATCCAATTTCCACTCTTGTCCTTAGCTTTATCCAAATATTCCTCTAAAGGACAAAGGACCAGAAGAACCTGTCAATCCTCTGATTTATCCTCCCATTGCACCACATCCCTTTGGTTGACGACACCATAAAATCCATGAAACTCTCTACGAATTTGACCTCTTTGAGATGTACTGTTTGTAGGTTTTAATCTCGTACAGAAATTACCTACGTACAAATTCTAAAACACAGAAAATAAACAATGCGAGATCATAACGCATAAAACACATATACACAGAGATTTCCCCTGGATCCCAAAACCGAGACCACCAGCTTGATTTTTCATTATGTTCCTTTCAATGTTACAATACATATTTATACATGCCAAAGCATCCAATACCATGGACCGAAAAACATCGCGCCCAATACCATGGACCGAAAAACCATCGCGTCCAATACCATGGACCGAAAACCATCGCGTCCAAAAAAGATGTGTGAAAATCATGCACAAAACCATAGGTGGGTCCGCGCAACCTAACATAGGGTTCAAAACCAAAATTTTCCAGGGTACTGCCCCAGACCCCATAAAGTAGGGTTACGGGTGCCCTTCAAACCCCCTGTTAACTACGTGGAAAGAATATAACACAACCCAACATTCTCCCACTTGTTGTTTTCTTGCCACAGGGGGCCATAAGAGAGCTTAGTCATTTTGCCAACCCTGAAATGTCCATTGTCCCTCTACACCAAGAGAACTTCTCAGAGCTCACAGATTTTGTTAATGCATCTACAGTATTCTTCCAAGTG
>APFE030692386.1:5337-31041 GCA_000404065.3 Pinus taeda | reverse complement strand
CAGATATTCTTGTTTTCAAAGCTTCAAATGCAGATTGACAATTAGGATCCCATTTGAATTCACAGTCTTTTGTAAGTAATTTAAAGAGAGGAGATGCTATTTTTGTGAAGTTTTCAATAAATCTTCTATAATACCCAGTAAACCCAAGAAAACTTCTTTTTAACAATTTGGAATAGGAATCTTGGAGATGACTTCAACTTTTTATCTATCAACCTTAATTCCATCTCCTAAAATATGATGTCCTAAAACAATCCCTTCAGTAAACATCATAAAGCATTTCTCATGACTTAATGAAAGGTTTGTCTCCTTACACCTTATAAGGACCTTTTCCAAATTCTCTAATGCCTCTTCAAATGAATCACCATAAACTATAAAATCATCCATGTAAACCTCTACACAATCATGAATTAGATCAGAAAAGAGAAAGTTATCAATTTTCCTTTCTTGAAATTTTCTTGTTTTTATAATTTTTGTTTTTTAGAAATTGGCTACCTAATTTCACTTCCCCGGCAACGGCGCCAAAAATGTTTGGTCAATTTAGTATGATCTAAATTGCTACTTATATTGTCAATCCGGGGTTCGTAAACTGACGAAATGAGGTGTACTATATGTACTTAGATAACCATTTCCTTAGGCTTTTGTCATTTTAAGCTTTTTAGTTTGTTTTTGGATTTTATTCTTTTCTTAATGTGTGGTGATGAAAGTGAAGTGTGAAGTGTGTGGAGTGTAAATGGTGATGGTTTCTAAACTTGAAAAATGCTCAAAAGAAAGCTTTACAGTAATTGAAATGAAACCAATTCTTAAGAGAAAATAAAATGCATCAAAAAGCGAACTAATGGCAATGGCCCAGTATCCTTGATGCTGAAAATGAAAAGAAAGCAAAAACTTGAAAAACAACTCAAACTTAAAGTAAAGCAACTAATTCACACTACTTGAGCTTTTTAGATCCTTTGCCCCTTGGCTCAATCTACCTTGGAGAAGTAATCATGAGCATAACAAGCAATATGATATTTAACTGTTCAAGAAAGTAAATTGCATAAGGAAACTAATCACACTACTTGAATTCTTCAAATCCTTTACCCCTCAGCTCAATCTACCTTGGGGAAGTAATCATGATAATAACAAGCAGTATGATAACTAAATGAAAAAAAATAAAAAAATAATCACACTACTTAGACTCTTCTAGTTCTTTACCATTCAGCTCAATCTACTTTATGGAAAGCAACTATGAGTAAATAATATGACAACTAAATCATACTACAGATAGTAATCTTCTGATCTCCTGCTGATATAATCATTTGACCACAGAAAGAAATCATAAATTGTTAAGCAGTATGATATATAACTAGCAGAAAAAGAAATAAACAAATAACAACTTGAAAGGACAATGTTGAATGTAAACAACAGAAAATAAAGGTTTGCAGGAAGGACAAGATGATCACATATGCCAAAAGTTATTAAAGAAAATGAAAGATTGACTGGGTTGCCTAAGAGAACCTGCAAAAAGCACTGATCAGTTTACAAAGATAAAGATATGAACAGTAGAAACATAAAGCAACATATTATGTACAAACTAATGATAAAACAAAAGCATAATGAAACTAAACAAATACTGTACAGGGCTTCAGTGTGCAGGGGCCCTCTGCCACTTCAGCCAATCAAATAATCACAAGACTATCTTCAGAAAGGTCTTCTCATGTATTTAAATCAACAACATATAAAACAGTGGGGTGACAAGATAACCAGCAGCGTGCGGAAATTACATAACAGTTCAGAATTTCTATGCATCTAAAAAGTCTCTTTACAACACTCAACAACGAGTTATTTATAATGTAAAAATTCTACAGTTAACTGATCAACTACTATGCTATTAACTGCATGCCATAGACACGTAGATCTCTTCAGCCGAGATCTAGTGTAACTGTCGTTATGCTTCTTAAATCTTTGGAGTGGTTGGCTGTTAGATTCATTGTTCAAGAATGATCCTCAGGTGCGTTGGAGCCTCCGTGAGCTGGGAACTAGGCCACGTATCATTCACGTGCCCAAAACAGTGACGTGCCACCGCTGAACTCTTTGGTTGGCCACGCCTTTGACTTTGGTTGACCGCGGACTTTAATGGATGATTTGGCCGGTTCGAAGGGACACGATCCATGTACATGCCATCTGGAGCTTGCCCATGTAGCCCATTCCTTCAGAAGACACCTGGAGCACAGCTTTTAACAAAATAGCTGCGGAATCCTGTGCTGGCTGCGGAAACCTGTGCTGGCTGCGAAAACTGACAAGTTTCCGCAGCTGCATGAACAAAAAAAACTAAACCAAACAACAGACACCAGTATAGTTAGAAAAACATATAAACAGTCCTTTTTAAACTATAATGCAATGATTTAGCCACTGGATGAGTGAAGTGAGTGGAGAATGAGGGTTAAGAGGGTGTGTAGGAAGGTGCAAGGTTGAGGCTCAACAATATGCATTCTCTCCCCATTTGAAATCAATAGCAAAGAATTTCTCCCCTTGAGTTTGTGCTTTCTTTACTGAGACAAGGGAGAGATCACTCCAAATTCTTGTTAGAAATATGTTGTCATTTATGGCAAAGGCAAAGAAGATGACGACAAAGGCAAAGATGGGTGCAAGAATTTTTATAAAGGAACAAAGAATTTGGAGCCATTTCTAGTTAATAATATCATCTCAAGTGCGTTTGGAAAGTACTCATATGGATAGAGCTCCAAAAGAGCTTTCCAGTGGTATATGGAAGTCTGCAAATGCCCTCCTAGATCAAAAGTTATTTCTAGTTAAAGATTAGAAGGCCTAAAGTCTAAGGTTGTAACTAAACTTGGTGGTAAAGTAACATTGGCGTTAGTTTGGAATTTTGGCCAAAGATGGTGGAATTATTGGTAGATAAGCTAAAGGAGTTATCGTTAAAACTTGGGAAAGTTTGATAGCAGATTGTGCATGACACGTTCCCTCAAACTCATCGATGAAATTGTAGGGGCCCTTGACCACCTGAGGGTTAGCAATAGGGGAGGCCTTGTGTTTGGTGGTGTGTCCCATCCCGTTGATTGAGAGATCGATGACTAGGATTAAAAGTGGGACATCCTCCCAATTAAAAGTGGGGTCTACAAAAACCATTATAGTGAGCACATAACATTAAGGAAATGAAGTAGAAAAATGTGGCAAGCTTGGTGAGTAGTGATTGGATGAGCGAGGTGACGTAGACAAGTGAACATGGACCAAACAATTGATGAAACTTAGTGTGATCCCATTGGCTCATAGAGGTGACGTGGATGCATAGGTGGATGATGTTGTTAAGATTAGGAGACTTTTGAGGTCTAAAATGGGCCTCCTAAGAAAATTATAAAATAATAGTGGACATAATAAAATAAGATTAGATTACATCATCAAATTTTAGAGGGAAAAAAGGAAAAAAGGAAAAACTATTTTTTGAACTTGTATTTTCAACTTATCTCCCTATGGGTTTACTCAAATTTCGAGCGGAAACACTCGTTGGATGAAAAATTTGATTCCTAATCCAAGGATTACCCATGTTCCATACTTTCAATGGACCCTACTATACGAAAAATGAGAAATACATGAAAATTGTGATTGCAATCACATTTTTTCATGTAATTCTCATTTTTCGTGTAGCAGGGTCCATCGAAAGTATGCAACATGGGTACTCCTTGGATGATGAATTAAATTTTTCATCCAACGAGTACTCCTACTCAAAATTTGAGTAAAACCTTAGGGAGATAAGCTGAAAATACGTGTTGAAAAAAATAGTTATATTATTTTTTATTATTTACTTTTTTACTCCAAAATAGTGAATCATCCCCCATGGTTGACATCATCATCTTGAATCCTATTGGTTCTTATAAAGTTTGTTTGGTTGTATATTTTTCTTAGGAGGCCCATTTTAGACCTCAAAATTTCCCTAATGCATGGCATCAATAGTGACATGGCACCTACGAGGGTGTGACATGTGGAATATGTTTTCAACATTTTTAGGTGGCAATGTAAGCCACAGGCAAGTAACACATGGCACCACTAAGGAGCTACCACATGGCATGAATGACACAAGGATGATGTGGAAATACCTCGAAGTTTGGGCCATGGGTGTGTTTGAAAAGATATTTTTGTGTATCAATTTTGGAAAAAATCAAAGAAATTAGACTTGAAGGTCAAGACTCTGGGCTAGTCAAGCCTTGGGCAAGTTGAAGGAAAATGCTGGCACACAATAAGGATTGTAGGCTGAACCTCGACTCCATGCCTACGTTAAAATTTGCGCCAAGGTCATGTTTTAGAGAATTTTTTCGTCTTAGTTAGGACTCCATGCAGTTAGAGAAAAGAAAATAATGGAATTTGGTAGACCTTCGACCTTATACATACCTCGACCTCATTGAGACTTGGTCACAACTTTGAGTCATCTGGATGAAAGGTGTTAACGGGAAGGCACTCCGGTAGTCGGTGGATGACACCAATAGTAAAATATTTTTTAGTAGCAATATGGAGATAGTTGCCGGTATATTTGGCAATTTTTCCAAATTTGGTGGTGCACCAAATTTAGAAAGTCACATATAAAACCTGTAAAATATCCAGAATTGCATATTTGGATAGTTTAACTCAGTTTTTCTCAAAGAGACAATAGATCATAGATTGAATAATTCAATACCACATTTAGAAGACTTGAAAGTAGTGGTAGATAAGTAAAAATAAGAATTTAGGCAAGAAAAAGAGTTGAGTTAACTAAAAGTTCAATAACTAAAATTATCAGCTCAAACTCTATATAAGCATAATTGAATTTGCAAGGTGGTGTTTGATGATGAGTAATGGTGTGTATGGTGGTTTAATCAATAATAAAATATTGTTGAAGGTGATTTTATGGTGATTGGGGTGAGTGATTGAGGTCAATAATTATTTGTTTCATGAAAGGAAGTGGCCTTCATGATTTGAGTTTGAAAATTTTATGAAAGATGAATCAATGAGGTCAAGCAAGTAATAGCTTGCAGATCATGGGTTGTAGCTCCTTCTAGGAGTGGTTGGTAAATAGTTAGGGGTTGTAGCTACTTTCAATGTCAGCTGATAAACTAGGGTTTGTTTCTCCTTTCAATTGTACCTGATAAATTAGGGAGTAGTAGCTTCCTTCTAGTTGTAGCGAGAGAACTTTGTAACAAAAAGCAGAAGCTTTCCTTTATGGAAGTAAATTGAAGAAAAGTCTGAAGAATTTATGTGTTATATTTGTGCTTCTAATTATTGATTCTTGTGTTGTTAATATGAATTGTTGATGAAGTACTTATTGGTGTCCTAAGTAATATTTAATCAGGAAAGAAAATTGTAAAATTCCTACAATACTGATTCACCCCCCCCAGTATTGTTCTACTTTCTAACACTTCTATCCATGATATTCAAAGGTTTATCTAAGTAGAGGTTTGGTAAATATGTTGGAAATTTGTCCTTCAGTGTCAATATATTCCATATTGACATTTTTCTCAGTGACTTGTTCTATAAGGAAATGATACTTGATTGGAATTTGCTTTGTTTTTTAGTGCGTGACAATATTTGTTTAAATATTGGTTGCACTAGCGTCATCATAGAAAATGACAATTGGCTAATCATATTCCACTTTGATGTCCTGCAAATTTTGTTTCATCTAGAGAACTTGGGTAAAATACGTTGTTGCTGCTATGTATTCAACTTCATCTATAGAAAGAGAAACTGAGGTTGCTTTATGCTAGACCAAGACAAAAGACAATCTCCTAGGAAAAATGCACTTCCACTAGTACTTTTTCTGTCATCAATGCTACCTACCCAATTTTGCATCTATTTATTCTTTCAATGCAAAATATGTACTCTTAGGAAACCAAAAACAAAAGTGAAGTGTGCCCTTTAAGTATCAAAATATCCTCTTTATTGCCTACATATGTGATTCTTTTGATGTTGATTGAAATCTTGCAACTGTTCCTATAGCCTGCATAATATCTATTTGTGGAGCTATCAAGTATAGTATATTCCTAATCATAAACCTATAAAGTATTGAATATACTCCAAGGGATCATCATATTTACTTAGCTCACATCTAGTAATCATAAGTGTTCTAATTGGTGCACATTATGCCATTTCAAACCACTTGAGAAACTCCTTGAGATATTTGGTTTGGGAAATAAATATTCCTTCATTGATTTGATAAATCCATAGTCCAAAGAAGAAGGATAGTTCTCCAATCATTTACATTTAAAATTCCTTTGACATTTCTCGGGAAAATCCATGACTCATACCATTATTATTACTTCCAAAAATGATATCATCTACATATAAAAGTGTAATTAATAAATTGTTCTTCATCTTGATGTAGAGAATATTGTCAGCAACTCCTCTTTTGAAGCCTTGTTTTTGAAGATAGTGGTCAAGCCTGGCCTGCCGAGCTCTTGGAGCTTGTTTTAACCCATAAAGATCCTTCTTCAATTTTCCCACACAATCTTTATTGTTATGAATAATTTTCACTATTGTGGATAAAGGTGAATTCCCTTGATCCAGTGGTCTGATCTAGAACAAAATAAGACAAAAAACATGGAGTTTTCCTTAGAGAAATTAGAGAATGGGAAAGAATCCTTCCTCAAATTTTTAGCGAGCCTTTCTTTCCTCCTCTCTTGCAAGTTCCAATTCCAACCCCAAGAGCTATAATTAGAACCTGCACATACAATTAAAACAAGCAAAGGATCAACAATATCCAAGTAGCATAGTCTAACATCTCTATTCAATGAATAAAAAAGGCATTGAAATACATGAGTGTAAACATAATACAACAAATATATGCAAACAAAACACTTTTGGTATTAATATATATAGGAGAGAGTTTACAACCATAAATCGAAGCTAACTTTTTAGATGTCTCCCCAATTTGACTTGTCCTTCCTTGTCACAAAGCACACCTCAACACCAAACCTAATGCATGAATGTGATGACTCCTTAGGTTCAAACTAGTAGCACGAGGGCACAATCATTCTCCAAAATCCAACCCTGAGGTTATGGAAGGCAGTAAATATATAGAATGACAAGGGTAGTTTATGATTTACCATCTTAGGCTAGAGATCCACTTATGATGGGGGGATGAGCTCAAGGGATAAGAGATAGGTCCATTAAGACATGATCATATAGGAATTCAAGATCTCTATTCGAGGTAAATAATTAAAACCACCATGGAATATTTAGAGATATTTTTTATTTTTCCTGAATTTATGGAATCAGTGCACCTGCAGAAATGAGAAACATATGATGGTTAGCATTGGTGACCAGGCATGCAACTTGCACTGAGCGCAGGTGGGATAAAAGGCTAGGTGCACTGGGGCTTAAATTTTCGAGCAGTTAGTCCCAAAACAATAGACTTTTTTTCAAGAAGTGATGCTTAGGGATTTGTGAAGGGATGATGACAAAATGTATATGGATGTTGAATGATCTAGTTTTCTGTCCTATTGAACAGATGTGACAAAATGGCTTGTAACAAATTACCCCTTAAAGTACAAATTTAAAAGCAACAGCTGAGGACTGAAGTGCTTTACCCTGTGACGAGTTCAGATCAAGAAAAACCAGTCAAGATCATTGATGGGCCTCCAAATTAGACATAAATTAAGGTCCATATGACCACCCTTCAACAATTAAACCTCCCTTTTTTCATTAGATGACATACTTTTAACTTTAATATGTTCATTAGGAAGGTTTAGAGATAATTGCATATTTGTGCCTAATATTATAGATTTTTCTAGAATATTGTGAGAATGTTGGGAAGATTATGGATATTTGGAGGAGGAGATAATTTATGGATTTTCTCCTTACTATAGGAGGATCAAGATTGGATAATAGATGAGAGAAATATCATTAAATTATTGAAAAATTCTGGAGCTCCACTGGTTGACAAAATATAAGAATGTGTTCTCTTTCATTTAATGCAAATTCATAGTCTTGTGAACTAGATCCACATTTTGTAAGATTTTGGATGGGAAAGCTTCATTATTTCAAGGAGAATGCTTCCTCATCACTTTCTATAAGTACCAATTCGAATTTTCTTAGTCATCTTGTGGAGGAAACTTGTTATTTAGCAACTCCACTTTCATTTCTAGAAGGAATGTACTTGGATTGATTCAAATAATGAAGTTTGGTGTAACTTTTATCTTCTAAAGCTTGGTTTCCTTCATATGAATTTGAGTATCCTTGGGCTTGGCCATCCTAAGAGCCTCAAAGCCCTCTTGTACAATCTCTTTGTTTTCTTTGAATGTCTTTTTCACTTGCACCTCTTATTTCTACCTTTATTATTCACGCTTCTTTTGTTGCTGGTTATATTGGTAAAATTATTGAAGTGAGTTTATTTCAATGTTATTTATAGAGTCACAAGAATGATGCATCCTTATAACAAATTTGAAAGGTCACTGAGCTTCTTGGATTGATTTAGTAGTTCATAAATCTAGAATTTCTGGAAGTCCCTTGTAGCAAAATAGTAGTAAATTTCTGCTTTTTTTAGAATGTGTTAATGAGCTTCATTTGAGTTTATTACAGTTGTATTGGGTCATAAAAACATTCAAGTTAATAAAAAATTTACCCCATAAATTTTTCACTTGATTAGGTCAGGCATTTGATAGGTTAACTAGCTCACTAATTCTTGAATTTCGAGTTTTAGAGTAGTAATTTTCTGCTATTTTTTAGCACAAGTTAACAGGGTTGTTTTTTAGTGATTCCACTTATAATGGAGTCCTAGGACATACTAATTCATAAAAAAAGTGTCCTATATGATTTTCATCTGATTTTCTTGGGCATTCGACAAGTTATCTTGAGGAGTATCACTCCTATAACAACCCTACCACTCCTGTAGAAATCCTGTAGTAGTCTTGTAGCAATGTGTTTTCAAGATCTTCCTTGGCCAAATTCACTCCAAATTCATTATAGAAGTATATTTAGATCCTATTAATGCTCTAAGTCTTGGTTAGGTCATCATTTAGATCTTACATTTCTTTCTTTTTGAATATTGATTTATGCAATTTCCTTTTTGCAATTTATTCTAAGCAACGCGTGCTTTCCTTCTTGTAAAAGTAATCTAGGACTTTTCTTTCCTGCAAAATAGAATATATTTCCTTTATTTCCATTTATTTTCTAGTAGGACATATTATATTTTCTTAGTTTTCATTATTCTTTACATTTTACAAACATAATAGATTTATTTCATGCCATTTACTTTCCAAGTAGAATAGATTTTTTTATTGTTATTTACCTTTTGCAACTTAGTGTTGGTGCTTACATAAGATATTTGCTCATTTAAAGTTGTTTCACTTCCTTATTTCACTTGCATCAAAGGGAATCAGAATAAGAAGAGGAAGGTGTTTGCTGCACATACAGTTTCGACCCCTCTTAAGCAAGTTGTATGAACCTTAGGTTGATAATTTCAGTTGATAGCCTCAGGAGTTGAACCATTCTTGTTGTAATACTAGGGCTCATATATCATCATTTATTACAATAAAATTTTAACCATGATATCACTGCTGAGGGAGGCATACCATGATTAGCATGTAATCCAATATTACATGTACAGTGATCAAAAGTTGCATCCACTGATGACAAAGTGTGGACTCATGCTGGGTGATTGTCTTGTATTGATCCTAAAATTGCAACCCAGATGGATGAAACTAGATCTGGGATCTTCTATCTTGTTCATTCGATTGTTCAAAAGTACGAGCCTAACCATGTGAATAAACGAGCTGATGTAGAACATGGTAGACACCACCTAATTACTAGCTAATGATGTAAGCCATTAATAGATGTGAGAGAAAACACCAATGATGTTAATGGTTCTAAAGGTATTGCAGTACAATCCATATGGTGTGAATGGATTAGTTGAATTTGAACACCACATAGAATCTTCTAGTTGAAGGCCAATGACGAAAACCTATAACCGAAAGAGAGGAAAATTGTTATTGATGTACGCTAGTTCCAAGGCACTGAAAGGAGTTGTTAGAAAATTATATATTACAGAGCAATGGAACACATAAAATATTGCAGAAATATAAACACAGAATATGCATAAAACAAGAGAGACATAGATATACGTGGTTCATCTAGTTTGGGCTACGTCCATGGAGAAACAACCAGTCCTTCCTTTTATATTATCCAGCAAACTGAAGAGGTACAACCTATAACAGATCCACTGTAATTCCCTCTTCGCTCTCAATCTCCTCTCTCTTCCTCACTCAGAATATAGATCTACATAGACAATAAAATTCCCTCATATATAGCGAGGGTTGCCTTCTAGGGCAAAAAACCTTAAATTAAACATAACTTCTACTGTCATATCTTTGCCTAATGAACGACCCAAATTGACTATGAAATTACAACATTTTACAAGGAAATTTTACATTTATTTTAGCTTCGAGGGTGCTGCCCCTGATCCCCCCGCCAAGGGGGGACTCCCAAAGGTCACAACTGCGCCCCTTGGATCCCCCCTGCAACGAATATTTTATAGGCGACATTGCCGCCTCATTACGAACTAGGGTCCAATGCGGCGATACCTTTGAATACAGAAGATAATCAGGCTCCACACCTAAAATGAGTTTCTAATTCAACTTCCTGGATAATGTGATTATGTCAACCAGAAGCGACTCATTGCAGGAGGGCCTTGATGTACCCCCATCAACAACACAAAATGAGTATCAAGATTTGAGATAGAATGATGTTGATGCAAAGTAGTTTTAGGTGCATAAATCATGAAATGAAGGCTCAAAAGTATCGTAGAAGATGTCAATTGAGGGACTTCTCTTGAACATATTAGCGACACTTAATGGAGTTTGCAACATTGACCCAAAACAAATTATGAAGAATTTTCATTTGGTGTGATGAACCAAAGAGGCAAGTAGATTTCCAAACCCAATAGTCATAGGAATGAGCTGAAAGAGTGACATGATCAAGAGCGAATCACTGCCATTAATAGGTTAAGTACCAAGTTTTCCCAATTTTCCCAAACATTTCTGGTCATTACCTCTTTATTTTTGACAAGTTTGAGGAGGATAACATAAGCTTGATCTATAAGTTCATCCATTGGATGAATCCTTTTGAGTTTTTTTAACGAACCCTAAGAAGGATTAGTTTGGTCTCATCATGGTCAATAAGTCCATCATTTTTTGATGTTTTTATGAGTCTAGGGAAGGTGTAACTCGATTTCTTTTGCATGTTTAGAGAGTTTGAAAAAGAGGCGGAAATTAAAAATCCAAAGGTTCCTTTTTGTTAATTGTCTCTTAAGTCTGAAAAGGAAGAAAAGAATACTCAAGAGAACCCCTTAGCCATGTTCGACTAAGGCATTAGTTTTTTGTAAATATTTTATCCCAATTTGGAAAAGAGTTAAACTTATACTGAGTAGACATCTTTTCATTACTTTAATGAGTTCAAAAAGAGCTGAAAGAGGACTCTAGGGGGTTCCTTTTTCGCGAGTTTATAGAGTTTGAAAAAGCATTAAAAGTATGCTCCTTTATCAAAATGACCTTTTTTCAACTTAAAAATGTCATTAGATCCTTCAAACAACTTTCAACCTACTCAAAACATCATCAAAATATTAAAAATATATGCGGTCATGGTAGAATTAGGTCAAAATAGTAAAATATAATAGAATAATAATGAATTAACCATAAATAGAAGAAAAGTAATTTCACTTTACCATTTTCATGTTTACCTCTTGCTGGATGTGCTCTGAGTGATTTTTCCCCTAAACTTTAGTAGCTTATTATGGCCAATCTAGTGGATGATTTCGAGTGCCATTAGTTCTAGGTAGGAGATTTTACCCTTCTCTTTCTTTTCATGGTTTCCTTTTTTTATTTCATGCAATTTTTTTTTTTTGAAGTTTTGGGATCGTTTGGGATTTAGATATGTGCCCTATCTCCAGTGTACCTCTGCATTAGGCCAAAAGGATTAACACATGGAGGAGAGCTTTAGCTCACCTCCCAAAGGAGGGAGGTTGTGTTGTAGTGATTTGTCTCCCTTTAGCAGGGCGTGTTGGGTGCAAACCAAAAAAAGGATTTTTGAGTTTGGATCAATTTTCTGCCAAGTTTTTGCATGAGATTTGTTTTAATGGTTTTTCTTATGATGTTTTAGGTGTCTACCAAAGGAAAATGTCTTTTATTTTGCGAGAAAGAGAACATCAAACCCAAGACATGAATGTTGCCAATGATCTAATAACTATTCAGGCTTTGAGAAACTATGTTCTTTTGAAGTTCTTTTGGCTACTTGGCATGAGAGCTCAATTGGAATTATTGGAGTATCTAGTTAGGGCATGGGACATTCAGGCACAATGATTCGGACTTGGAGCACATATGATCGAGATAAAGGTGGAGGATATTTATTTTTTAATAGGTTTGTCGAGAATGGGATCTACTATCTCGTTTTCTGGTGAGAGAAGGGGCATTGAGAATGTCAGAGACTATATTGCTGCACATTGTGGTCCATGTTCCCATCCAAAAAAACATGGTAAAATTGAGATAAATTATGTGATACAAATACCTCTTAGGACAATCCTTTTGATTATAGTAAGATTGGATGGTAGTGCTACCTTGCATTTGGAAAACAAATCCCAAAGACAATACACATTAGAATGCATTGAACCAAATCTGTTCAATTGGAGTGAGGGGGTCTTGGAAAATCTAAAAGAGTAGATCAATAGAGAAAATGTTACGAGACTGAAGAAATTTGGGTATCATTACTTCCTTATATCATTTTCCTTAGAGAGGATTCAATTACTTCATCCGCAACATATTTCACTCGAGCATCCGGATCCTAGGGCTCCACAGATGATGCGATGGGTAGAACTCATGTTGTGATGTGAAAGTACTTCTTCCATGAGGTTCACACCTTCTTTCTTTCAGTGGATGTAGATGCAGTTTATCATGATTGATGACTACCCATATGCCGGAGCAGATTTTCACAGAGACCTAGAGCTCATGCTACCTGAAGGCGAGAAATTGGGTGCCATAGGTAACACAAAATCATTTTGAACATTTTGTTTTTTATTTTTAGGTTAGATTTTTTTTTTCTTCATGTATCCAAGACTAACTATTTATTTTTACATGCATATGTTAGACCTGTTCAACTAGTGGGCTATTCCTATCTTCGACAGCGAGGAGAGCTATTACCTGCAGAAATTGGGGCACATGTTGCTGCAGGAGCAGAGGAGGAGATATGGGATCTTGATGTAGGCAAGATCCTTATAGAGTTAGAGCATCATGTTGAAGGATTGACCCATATCATACTAGAGACTAAGGTCAATTAGATACCTATGACACTGCAACATTATACTATTGGAGTGCCCAACTGTATTAGTTAGTTGTTGTGCAAGGTTTCTTGGGTGATTGTTTGTTACCATGATCACCACTGGGAATAGCCTACTAGGAGGCCTTAGAGACATTTTTTACTACATGTATTTTTTATATGATAGGCCATGTGGCCATATGTGTCTCAAACACAAGTTTTTGTAAAACCAAACTTATATACAATTATCTATCTATCGATGCTTCCTTGTTTCTCTATAATCTTATTCAATGTGTGATGTGAAATGAATTTTATTTACATGTGTTGCAAATTTCTGTCTAAAACATGATTCACTAATGCATAAGCTAATGTGTTTATACTTCTAGGAATGTGTTGATATTGGATGTAATCAAAAGATATTTCCAGAAGGAGAACCCTTAAAAATATTTGTAACATAGTTAGACTTTGTACTAAATAGACGCTATTAAAGTGTAGTACTACAAATTTTGATTCACGTATGACTACTAAATGGTGAATTCCATGAGAAATAACATCAAACGGGAGTTTGATCACTACGCTATATTCAAAAATTTTATTGGTAAAGTGACTGATATAGATCCAATGTAAACTCACTAACTCTGTATTAGAAACATAAATATCCCATGCTACGAAGGAAATATTCTGAGTACTACGACTAGCTCCATCAGCATAACCAAGATAAAATTGAGGGAACACCCACATATGCAAACCAAATGTAAAGAAATATTAATAGAGATGGTAGGAAAATCTGAAGGAAACACATGGAAAACACACTCACCACACTTAGAGATATTATGTACACAATCACCATGCAAATATGACTTATGCATGGTATTTCTTTAGGTACAACCCATTTATGGGTTGTGCCAAAGGAATCCCACCAAAATCAATAAGCTCATAAGCCCCTTTCGCAAGAACGCGTTTAACTATATAAGGGCCTACCACATTAGGTCAAGATTTCCCAGTCCAAGCTTATCAACTTCTTGATTGTAGAATAAAACTAAATCATTTTCCGAGAAGGCACATAGTTTAACATTCTTGTGCCTCGTTGGCCATCGTGGAATCACTTCGGGTTTCATCTGAATGAGCTAGATGTAAGAACATTATTCTTCTGTAGAAGTCGCGAGAAGGAGCTCGACAATAAGCTTCAGATATGGATTTTCACATTCTATAAGGAGAAGTGCTTCCAAATCATAGACCAACTGAAAGGGTGTGAATCTGGTCGTGGTTCAAATTGAAGTTTAGTATTCCCACAAGGAAGAGAACAGAATTATGTACCAATTCATTTTGTGAATCCCTATCATGCGTAGCAACATCATTTTAAAAAATTTGTTAATAACTTCTACTTGCCCGTTTTCCTGTGGGTAATAGGGATTTGAGATAACATGTTGAAGGCCCAACTTGGTAGTCAACTCAAACATCATGTAGTTGTGGAAATTCTTTCCATGGTATGTGACAATGGCTTGTGGTACACCAAACCTAGCAATGGAGTGATTGAAGAGAAAAATCACAGTTGTTTCACCGCTATTAATGTATGTAGCCATTGCTTCAACCCACTTAGTAAAATAATCCATAGCCACAAAAATGTCACCATGCCCCCTGGCCAAGCAAGAGTTATAGGTCATGAATTCAATTCCCCATTTGGAAAATAGTCCAAAGACTATAACAAGATGTAGGGGAGAGGGTGGAGCACATGTTTTGCGATTATAAATCTGGAAAGCATGGAATTTATGGACTGTGAGAATGGAATCTTGAAACGTAGTGGGCCATAAATAACCAACTCATAAAATATTTTGGGCAATGGCATAGCCAAAAATATGTCTGCCACATGCTCCAATGTGGCATTCATTGAGATCTTTCTCGGCCTCCTCATGAGTGAGGCGTCATCTAAAAACCATATTGACACGACGACGATATCAAGTGTCACCAAGGATGATATAATTTTTGGCTTGGTATCGAATTCGTTGCTGGTCAAAGCGAGAGCTATTGAGCCAAAAAGGCTGGGTCCGAAGATAAATCAGAATATATCCATACCATGGGTCAGATGAATCGATCATGAACAATGAATCGTTATGAATAGAATCATCAGAGGTGATTGTAGCCTCAGATGAGGGAAGGTCACAGACCAGTTCGACAAATACTAGGGACTTCTTGGACTTAGACTTAATGACCTCCAAATTGAACTCTTGGAGAATAACAATCCATTTGGAGTACTCCCCCCCCCCAACAATTATTGTAATGGAATGTAAGTCATAGGGTTACATTCAGAAACAACCATGGTCTTTCGAAACAGAATGTAGTGGTGAAACCTTTGGATAGCCTAAATAGATGCCAAAGTTAACTTTTCAATGTGAGTATATTTGATCTCGATATCATTCAAATTCTGAAGCAAATAACATATAGGATTTTCATCTCCCAAGTCATCTTCTTGGACCAACAACATGGTGATGGTGGTCATAATAGTGGAAAAGTACAATAAATAGTCCCATTGATAATTAGGAGTATACAATAATGATGCTCAAACCAGGATATCTTTTAGAGCATCAAAGGATTTCTAGGTTGTATCATCCCAATGGAAGGGAACTCCTTTTTTCAACAAGCGAGTGAATCCTTTCATGAGCTCTACATAATTGGGAAAGAATCTCCATAGGAAATTTCCTTCCCTTGAAGTAATTGTAGTTGAATGAGTGAGGAAGGTGCAGGAAAATCAATAATTGTTTGGACTTTAAGTGGATTAATACATATTCCTTGTTTCCATACAACAAATCTGAGAAGCCTACCAGATTGGACATAGAAAACACTCCTATGTGGATTTAATCTAACATTATAATGACAAAAACATAATTAAATCACCCTAAGATGCATCGGGTGATCTTCAAACTACCTAGAATGAGCAGGTAAGTCGTTCAAACAGGGTTGCACTATGTGTTTTACATCATGAAATGCATAATTCATAGCCCTTTGAAATGTTTCACTCACATTCTTTGGACCAAATGAGAGTTTACAATAAGCAAACATACCCTAAGTACAGATAAAATAAGTTATGTGTTGATCCAAAGGGACTATACTGATTTGATTTTAGCTGGAAAAACCATCCATCAATGAAAAAACTTCACTTACAGCACAATCATCAACAATTTGATCGATAAACAAGGCCAAAGAATTTTCCTTAGGACAAGAACATTTTATCTCCTAATAGTCGACACATACTCTATTCATATCCTACTTTTTCATAATGGAGATGATGTTCAAAACCCAATCAATGAGAAGAAGTGGATAAATAAAAACAACACACATAAGTTTTGCAGCCTCTTCTTTGATCGTGACAACCTTTTTATGATGTACTAGACGCAAACACTATTGAACATGATTAACACCTGGATAGGTTTTCATTACATGAACTACAATATTTGGATTGATACTTGACATTTCTTCATATGTCCAAGCAAAGAAATCACATAATTCTTGAAAAAGGAATTTATAGGTTTGGATCTCTTCAGGAGAAAAAGATGCACCAATATGAATGTTTTCAACAACACCATGTTTAATAGAGATATCAAGAGGAATGGTTTCTTCAATATTTGATAGGTTCTTCTTAGAATCTACGTCATGAATGGAAATAAAATCCTTGAAAAATGCAGTAACATTGGTTGAATAAGTATCATCATGATTATTCTCAATATTTGTAGGTAACAAGGAATGATGATGATTATCATCCCAAGGTGCCTCATCTAACATCATAATCTATAAGATGATTTCATTGGTAGGGAACATATTGATTAAAGGGTCAAAGTAGGAACAAAAATATTGGGAATGATCAACCCAATTTACCGAGGAAGTAAAATGAGAATCTGCCGAACAGGATGAATAAATCACTTCATATTCAATCTCAATGGGACTAAGTGACATATGGTTGCCAAATTCATCAATATTAGAGGCATCAGGTACTATCCATGGATCAGATGGAAAATTATAAGAAGAAATCATATTAATAGAAGCAACTGGTTTTGGAATGTCTACAAGAGGAAGGGGAAGATAAAGAGGAGGAGGAAAAGAAAAGGTTTCCATTAGGGAAAAATCCTTAAGCAATCCCACTACAACATGTTGATAAGACTGTGGGGATCCACCCACAAGTGGAACACTTCTAGTGGTTTGAGAACTACTAGCAAAGAATTGAAGTTGGTCTATGTCTATGATGCCCCCTGGTGAGGGAAAGAAATCATCCAGAAATAGGTTGAAATGACAGAAACCATGGCATAAACCCATGTGCATCCCATCAGAAGGTTGTAATCCAATGGTTTGTCTATAACTTAACCTTCTATCGAGACTTCTTTACCAACTATTTCTACTTGCAGTGAATTTCAAATACTAAGAAGCTTAAAGCCTCTGTCATCAAAAGCCTTGGGTGTAGTGGTGACTGACTCAGCTGCGGAGAACCAATAAATTTCCAACATGCAACTGACATGATACAAGTCAAGTTACCTTCATCTATAATTGTTCGGTGTATTTTTACCTTGAATGAGAACCTGGATTATAAATACCAGTTGCGTTGGAAATTTCAGAGTATGGTTCTCATGGTTAAAGACAACAAGGTTGGAATTTGAAGGATCAATCCCTCCACTGGCAATGAGTAAGGCCTTATTTTGAGTGGGATAGTTTGTAACACCTCAAGAGTTGACATATCAAAGGGAGCTTGTGCTAGGTCCTTAACTATGTTATAATTTTGAGTCGCTCTTGTGTGAGGGTTAAATGTTGATTTATGGATAACTCCCTTAGGAAGTTTAATAGTCGATTCAACAAGTGTTGTAGTAGGAGGAGGATCTGAAGTAGGTTGAGAAGAGCTAGCAAGCTTATCAGTAGACTGACTAGTCTAAGGAGGTGGATTCCCATAATTCTTGTTCCTTATTGCCACCAAAACATCACTCTTCTATTTGGCGGAAGAGAGCATCAACACTAGTGAAGGGGAAGCTGAATCACGTTCAACCGTGTGCATCTCCGGATTCAGAAAGGGATCTGTTAACACAGAAGGTGTGACAGATGACGACTTTAGGAATCAATTAACTTCCACATGATGTAGTAAGTCTCTAGTAAAATGTTCCTCATTACAAATCAGGCATGAGTAATAAGGTTTATGTTTTTCCTCAGAAGACTAAATGTTTTATTTTTCCTGGGGAAAATTATCTTTCTTCTTCTTTCCTTTGTCTTTCTTCTTACTTCCTGGCTGTTAATATTTTTCCTTCATGGATTGAATGAATTTGATGTTGTAAGTAATCATAGGATTAATAGAAGACGGGGTTTGATCAGTCACAACAAGAGATGAACTAGATAATTTACTCACTAACTGTTGACTAGCCGAACCAATCATGCCATCAACAACCTGTGATTCTTTGGTAGAGGTGGGTGGAACAGTGTTTTGAGGTCTTGGAGCATTGAGTATTTTATCATGGAGTTTGCCAGACTAAGTATAGATGAAGCCAAGATATTGGGCATGAGAAATTACTTGCTCTTCAGTAAGGACTCCGCCCTTAGCAACATCTTCAGTTATGGGGGATAACAAAGATTTTGTGAACAATTCAACTAATAATTGATCAGGAATGTAGGTCTTAACCAATCGATGTCGACGTCTCCACTCATGAATATGATTTGAAATATGGGTGGAGTCAGATTGTTTAAAATTGGTCAAAATTTCAGTTCCAGTTTCATAACAAATAGCAAATTGAAAATGAGTTAGAAACATAGTTGCTAAAGAATTGAAGTTGTTGAAAGAAGCTCGTGGTAATTTGATATACCACTTAGCTGTCGGACCAGTAAGAGTTCTTTGGAAGAGCCATAAATGGATAGAATCATCATTTAAAGAGTTTGAAGAATACCATAAAGGATATGTCATCACATGAGTAGATGAATCTTCTCCAGGATTACCATTGAACTTAGGGATATCACTCAGAAATTTTGTTGGAATGACCGAACACCAAGAAGAGTGACAAAAGGGATCATTTGTAAGTTGGGTCAAATCTAGAAGCTCAAGAGTTACGAAAGATGGAAACTTCCCATCAAAGTCTTCATGGGAAGATTGACCTTGAGGGTACAAGTTAACATTAGGTGTTGGATACCCTAGATATGATGGAATAGGATGTGCCACAGGAATTTGCACTCTCAGGTAAAGAGGATTTTGATAACCAGGGTAGACATAACCAGATTGTCCACAATAGGTGTAACCTTGATGAGATTGAAATGGATGCATTTGAAGTTGTTGACCTTGATAAGGTGTTTGTTAAATGGGATTTTTACCAACAGAATCTTGTGGAATGCCTTGGTAATGTTTCCCATAGGGATTTTGCAACATCACTATAATACGTTGACTAGTTTGGACCTGTGCCATTCCATGTACAGGTTGTTGTACTTGCATTTGGATTGTAGGTTGACCAAGTGGACATTATACGGTACCTTAAAGAGGCTGAGAAACCGAGATTTGAGAAATCCCAGATACTACTAGAACATGTTACATTTGGGGTGTAGCTTGGATAGGTTGACTTGCTTGAGACACAACTTGCCTAGATTGGGAAATAGGTTGGCAAGTAGGAAGGTGAGACGTAGCGGAAATAAGTTAAGATGTCAGTAATTGAGTTAAGGTCAAGCCAGGTTGTACAAGAAATGTAGGGTGACAAGGGTTGGCAACCATTCCTGGAAAGCTAGGACCAATAAAATGTTGACTCGAATAGGCATGAGCACAAAATTATTGTGTTTGATTTGGAAATGGGTATATTTCATCAACATATTTCCCCCCTAGTGGGGGATAGGGAGTATATGGAAGTAGCTTCCACCCAGGAGGAGGGTACCTAGTATAAGGTGGAGGAGGTTGTTGCAAATGTCCCATTCCACTAACATTTGGGCCATAAGGAGGGTACCTAGTATAAGGTGGAGGAGGTTGTTGCAAATGTCCCATTCCACTAACATGTTAGGCCCCTATACTACTAGAGTAACCCCTTATTGTTATTAGTACAACCCACTTATTATATTGATGTACCCATGTAGTGCCCATATTGTTACTATTGAGCCCCATAGAAGCCCTCTATTATTATTATTGTGCCCTTGCATTATTATTGTTATGTAGGCTCTGATTAAGTTATGGTCCCTTAGACTCCTATATATAGAGAGGAGGTCTTTTCATTTGAATCATCCAAGAATTGTTCATTTATGTAATGTAAAGGAGGTTGCCCCCTCGAAGAGGCTGAATTCTAAGTCGTTGATCTATCTTTTCTATCTTTTCTTGAGCTGGTTTCATAACAGCGTTCATGATCACATACATCAACAAAGTCATCATCATTGGATTTATTGTTGCCCAAGGCTACAAATTGATTGAAAGAATTGATTGAATTTGATTCACTACCAACATTAGCAGATTGAAAATCATCCAAGAATGAAGCGTGTTATCTTTACATGGGGGACTTTGAAAAAGGGAAGAGAGATCAAGAGTATCTTCACTTTCCTCCTCCTCTATGAGTGTAATGTGTTTGCCTTGTATCTAATCACAATTTGAACCCGCAACTCGAAAATCAAGAGAGCATGAAGATATAGTTGGTGGAGTTGATTGATCAAGTAGATCATGATACGTAGAGTCATCACATGTAGATGATAGAGGATGAAAAATTTCCCTTGAAGAAGTAACAATTTCAGTGGAACCAGATTCAATATTGTTGTTTAGAGTGCTAATGCCATCTTGAAGAATGAAAGGATTAGCCTTCACCCTAGGCTCCATGATCCATTCCAGGGTTTCTTCCATTATATCAGAATCATGAAAAGAAAAAGGAAGATGAATAGATGGATTAGAAATTTGATTTGAAAATTTCCCAACTTTGTTATCATCACACAGAGGCACCCTCATCGGAATTGGAAAAGGAAGAGGAAAAGGAACAAAGGGAGAAGTAAATTCCTCCTCTGAAATTAGAGGTGTCTCATGATTCATGAGAGTTGCGGAAGTGGAAACATCACGGGGTTCAGGTTCACTATGCAAGGATGTACGAACCAAATGCTAAAAATTTTGTTTCAATAAATCCCCATCCATATATTCTTCAAGAAATTCACAACAAAAATGAAGGAATCGATAAGAGAAATCCTTGAATGATTCACTAGGATTCATTCTTAACTAATTTATTCTTTTAATAACATCCTAATAATCATATCTATTGAAGGCTTGATGAAGCTTCTAGAGGAAATGATGAAAATATTGGAAGAAAATGGTAAGGTATGACACCATCGACTGATTGGACCTTCAAGGATGTGGTAGAAGATAATACAAGCCACATCTTCACTATCAATTTCATAATATTCACAAAATTTAAGAAAATAAAAAATGTGTTCGGTTACGGATGTTTCATCCTCACCATCAAACCTAAATTGAGAAAAGTGATAAAGAGACTCATCATGGATTGAAATTTTACCAGGGGACAAGCTAGAAAAACACCCTTGAGGATGATCCATTTAAGATAAGAGATTCATAATAGACTTAACAAGCACAACTTGTCATCTTACCCTCCTCCTAGCGTCGTTTGTTGATAGTGGTGGAAATATGTCAACCAAGGGGGTCTCTCCAATGTGAATTCCCAATTAGACCTCACGCCATTTGTAATAGGAGCCCCATCTGGAGTATCGACCCATTCACTATATATTATTATATATTTTCCTTGGCTTTAGCCGTCAACAAGAGAGAGAGAAGCATGTATGTGCCTTTGTGAAAAGCAAGTAAGTGTCCCTGGTGAATGTTAAGTTGTAGGTGTATCAAGGTTCTTCTATTGTAGGGGGCAGAAAGGTGAGACTCTAAGAGAGAGGTAATAGCGCCACACTAGTAGAGGCACACACAAGAAAATGATAAGTGCCTAACATCAAGCATAATAGTCCACATATATGTGATGATTTTTATAACCATTACAACACATTTTCAACAAGATAAGTGCTAAAATAACCAAAATAGTTCAACTACTTTAGTACAAGTGATAGAAAACTTGAATCGTAACGCTGAAAAATATTGCAAATATTCAAAATTCATACATGAAAATGTGCCAGCCATCAAGCTTCAAGTATTAAGTAAAAGTCCCAATAAACAGGAATACAACGAACATAACTAGCTCCAATAGGGGATCATTGGAGCCATGATTTTCTCCCCAAAAGTACTAACTTTGTCTCTCTGATGCCTTATGGGAGAAGCCAAGGTGAAAATTCCTTTGCATGAACAATGAGGGTGTATATATAAAAAATGGGGTGATCCTTGACCTCCCTTATGAATCTTGGACTACCCTCATGATTGTTTGACTTATCATGACTTTTTGACTTCCTACATGACTCTTCACATTACATAGAGGACTCTTGGACTTCCACTTCACATTACATTTTCCAATATAGAAATACATAATCCACGAATGATGTCGTACATGATGGCTCATAACATGACATGACATGACATTGATGACATGGCAATGTCAAGTCACACTTTGCTACTACTTTCCTTGTGTCTTCTTGACAAAATGGTGCATGTTCTTCTTCTTCCTCCTCCTTATGAATTGAAGATATGGAGTCTTCAATGTGCTATTCATCTTCCATCTTCTGTTATAGTCTATTTTTCCTTTGTCTTATTTCCTAATGATCATCTTATCTCCTCAGATCCTTAGGTGTCTTCTGGCATGTCTTTCTTCTTCATCTGCTTCTTCATCATCTTGACATAGCATGATATAGTACTTGCATATGAAATCCACTGATGATAAGATGACATCCATCCGATAAACCCCTAGTCTAATATGTTGCATGGTGATCCACTAACTAAGCTATAATTAGGTGGTAGGCTAGGGGAGAGGCTCATTTATTGCACAATTGCATAGCTCAGGTAGTTAAGGGCCAGGTTTTAGCCTTGATACTATGTAATGTGTAGTTTAGGCTTGGACCAAGCAAAAAAATTGGGCAGTTGGGAAGCTCAGGGAGCCAAGCTAAGGGCTTGAGCATTGATTTTTCCCAATTTGTAGTTCTGGAAGGTAGAGGAGCCTAGGTGATTGTGAAATTGTGTGGTTCAAGATCTCAGGGCTGAGGCTTGAGCCTTGAGACTTCGTAATGCGTAGTAATGACTGGGAAAGAGAGAGAAATTATGCAAGTTTTGAGTTCAAAGGCTGAGTTTGAGCACTATGATGGTGTAGTGCATAGTCCTGGAAGGTAGGAACTACGCATACATAGTGCCAAGAGGTAGGGTTTCAGCTTGAGGGTTGAGATTGCACAATGCACATTTCAGGAGGTCTGGATGAGGCTAGGTTGTCTGGTCGGGAAGTTTCCCAAATTTGACTAAGTGTGGGATTCGTGCAACTGATGTGAACAGTGACAAGACTTGATTATGATCACACACTTAGAATAATTGATGACACAACATAAATCATCTAGAACACATGAGAAACATACTTCCCTCAGTGCGAAAAATTTGCGACAACTTACGACAAGTGCGAATCAAAAGATACACTTTATGACGATGGTGACAACACTTGTTCAACAATGCTTGAAACTTTGGGAATGAGTGTGATATATGTTTACATGGTAATTAAAACTCACTAATGAAAGTATTACCCATTGAAACACATAAAAACTAGATTTTGTGCATTGTGTGACACTCCATATGCCAAAAGACGACATTTAGTATGTGAAGAGAAAAGAGGGAATGACACTTGCGATACACGAACAACAGTGAAAGCGACACATGCCATGTCAAATCTAACATGAAAATGACACTAATTATGGTTTAAGGAATGGCGTTGAAACTAAGATGGATGGCGTGGAAGCTAAGATGGATGGTTTAGAAGTAAACATTGAAGATTTGAAGAAAGAAATGGAAGGTTTGAAAGGAGGTTTGGCAAAGTTGCTACAAGAAATGCTTCCTAATGGTGAAAATTTAGTAGAGGAAACTCGTGATGAGAGAAAAAGAAATGTTAGTCATGATTTCATAGACTCTAACATTGGATTGAAGACCCACCATGTTCCAAAGATCGATATGAGGAAGTTTGATGGAAAGGATCTCGTAACATGTATACTGCAGATGGAGAAATATTTTTATCTCCATAATCTGCAAAACACACAAAAGGTACGCATTGAGACTTTATATTTGGAACCCAATCATTTTGTATGGTATCAATGGCTTTTCTCTTGTAAACAAATTATCACTTGGGTAATTTTTACGGAAGAAATGATAGCACATTATGAGGATACAAAAGGCAACACCTTTTTTAGCCAATTGATAAATCTCAAACAAAAATGTTAAATGGTGGAGCACATTGAGGACTTCCAAAAATTGAATATAAGGGTAAAATATATTCCAGAGGAGCATATGATTGATGTGTCCATAGGGACATTAAAGGATAACATCCAACATGAGGTTTGCCTTTGGTAACCTGATTCATTGGAGAAGGCATTCAAGTTGGAGAGAAAAATTGAAAGCAAAATTATGGCAATAAGGAAACCTACCAATCACAACTATAAATATGTAAGTGTTGTTTCTCCTAGCCTTCCACAATTTACAATGTTGACACCACACCAATTGGAAGAAAAAAGAGCAAAAGGGATTTGTTACAGTTGTGATAGAAAATACACTAAAGGTCATAAGTGTGCTGAGAAGAAATTATTTTATATAGATTGTGAAGAGGAAGAAAAAAAGGAACAAGAAACATCAAAAGAAGCGGATACACACTAGGAACAAAGCCTAGAGAAAGAAGAAATGAATCTAACCATATCTTGTAATGCATTTACCGGAATAACCACTCCTCAAACTAAAGATAGAAGGACATATCAAGAAGAAAAAGGTAATAGTGTTGATTGATTCAGGCAGTACCCATAATTTTATTCATTGTAAGATAGCGAAGGAATTGAATTGCTTCATATCTCCAGCACCAGAGTGTAAAGTGATGGTTGCAAATGGAAGAACCATAAGTTTCTATGGAAAGTATCATAATCTCAAGTTATCCATGGGATAATATGTGTTGAATATTTCAATGCTTTCCATTCCAATGGGTGGCGTTGATGTTGTACTAGGAGTTAAATGGCTACGATCTTTGGGTATGATAGCCTTTAGTTTTCAAGAAATTTTCTTCAATTTTTTTTCAGAATGAAATGAAGTTGAATTAAGGGGCATGGTAGGGAAACTGGGAAACATAATCATCTCTAATGGCATGACAAAGCTTCTAAAGAAAGAACAACGTGGCGTAATTGCACAATTATGTTCGCTAGACGTTCCCACGTCGAAATCATCAATTTCTCTATATATCCAAAAAGATTTGGACAATCATTCCAAGGTATTTGAGACTCCTAAAGGCCTCCCACCTATTTGTGATCATGATCATGCTATTCATTTGATTCCAGGAAGTGTTCCTCCAAACATCAAGC
>APFE030692378.1:37345-63447 GCA_000404065.3 Pinus taeda | reverse complement strand
TGCTTTGACAAATCTGTAATCTGCACAGAAGGGTGGTTTTTGGCGTAATACTGAGATAATAATAAAACTCGCAACTGAGAGTAAAATAAGAAGAAATGTCGATATACTTTGCCTTTATTAAAACAGCGCGGATATGATCTATAGGCAGATTTGAAAGGATGGATTCATTAAGGGGCCGTATAGGACCTGCCACCTTATAAATGCTCATTAGTGAAATATTCGCCTAAAGATCTTTTAAATCATGCCATGGGCGTATCGGCGGCCGAGCGGGAATGATTATGCCTTAATTGTCATTAACTGGAGCTTTCCAATCATTCTAACGGCTTTTCTTGGAGAACTGTGCCTTATGTTATCAGATCGGGGAGGGGCGCGAGGATAGTTTTAACAATGTTTCAAACGATGCCGATCGCCGATCGCCGATATCGGATCGGGGAAAGGTTTGAGGATAGTTTTAACAATGTTTCAAACGATGCTGATCGCCGATCGCTGATATCGGATCGGGGGAAAGGCTTATGCGCATTAAGATTTTGGCAAGGGAAAACACCGATCGCCGATTGTCGATATCGGGTCGGGGAAACGTCTATGAGCAATACTTGATATACGAAGGGAACCGCCGATCACCGATATCGCCGATGGCTTTATCGGGTTGGGGCTTTGGCCGATGGGCGTGATAGTGATGTACAAGGGAACGCCGATGGCTGATATCGCCGATAGCTTTATCGGGTCGGGGGAAGCCTTTTGCTTGCTTGATGCATACATATTTGCTTTATTTCCAATGTTTTAAAGGGATATTGCTTTTCTTGAATTTATTGGAATTTTATAAAGTAAGGATTATTGACATCAATTTTATTTTGAAAGGGACCCATTTCATATTTTAATGGTCTTGTGAATAATAATAAAGATGAAATGGGGGTTGTTTTGCAAGGCACAAAAATTGGTGATTCACTGGGAGAACCAGTTATCTCTGGAAAAGTCAAAAGTACTTAAAATTTTTTGGAATAGAGTTTCTACCATAAGGAAAATTCTGATATAACTAGTTATCTATGTATCCCGAATATTACAGAAATAACTTCGATTTTTTCCTCCTTTTGAAAATTCTTTAGAATTGATACATTTAAGGTTTCAAATAGGCCTTGCTTGATTTATAAATAATAGAAATAGGGCGGCTTCTCCAAATCAGCTTTTATAGTATACTCGCTTGTCATAGGTAGAGCCTCTGCTGCCAGCAAACGTTTATAGTCTCGACAGGGATACCTTTTAACCATTTGATTGTCCATTGTCCCACTCAATCAAGGTTGTGATTATCAGAATGAATTTAAAACATATTTTCATATTTTGTTCATTTTTATTTTCTAAATTCTTGTATAGGATAAAAAGCCATTGTCCTGGTTTGGTGGCCAGCTGTTGACAATGCCACTCACTGGTAGTAGTTTAACTGAACAAGCTAGCTCGTGATGAGACTCCTTGTCTTGAAATTTCAATCCATTACCCTGTTTTGGTAGACAGTATTGGTAATGTCAGCTAAGCTATTTTCCTATGAACGTGGTAAGCAGGCTTATGATAAGACCTCTTATCTTTAATATCTTTATATTTTAGAATTACACTCTGAAAAATCATCAGCTTTAATGAATGGGGTGGACAATCATTTCTTTGTGAATTAATGGATGGCAAGTTGGGAGTTAAAGATGCTGATATTGAATTGGCTTCTATTCCTGATATCAATGACCATTTGGGACGAATTTGAAAACAGAAATAACCATATATTACTTTCATATTCTAAAAAGGAATTAATCAAAGTTAATCTGCGATTTCTGGATACAAATGACATCTAATTTCCCAAACATTATTCCTTTTTGGTTGAAAATTCTATTGTTTGAAAGCAAGTACTGATGATAATTCTATAAGACAACTAGTTAAATATAGTAAAGGGCCAATAGGATATGCCTTTCAACTTTATTTACTAAAAACCTATAAGCTAAAAAAGAAAATCCTATGAAAATAAAGCGAGAAGGGGTTACCTCCTCAATTGAAGAATTTTTTAAGGATTAGGCCATTTACGGGGAGAGACTCGCTCACACCTGTTAAGTCTTGCAGTAGAAAGGTTGAATGGCCTATTTTCTCACAAATCTGAAATGGTCCAAGCCACAACTTTTGGAACTTGGTGTGTTTACCTCTGTCCTCATGGGCTTTATCCCATTTCAGAACTAGATCGCCAACTTGGAATTCTTTTGATCCTGACGAGGCTGAATCAAAAGCTTCTTTTATGATTTGCTGATGCTTGGCATGGGTATTCTTGGCCTTGTCTCTTTCTTCTTCTAGCTTAAGGATTTGATCGCATCTGAGCTGAATCGAAGAGGAAGGAGTTTGTTCGATAAATTGCACGAGGGCTAAAGAGGGTAGGACAAGATTTGTAGGTAATATTGCTTCTTTCCCATATACAAGATTAAACGGGGAGGTTCCAATGGAAACCTTCTGAGTAATCCTATCAGCCCATAATGCAAAGACCAATGTTTTATGCCAATTCTTATGATTCTGTTCGATTGTACGTTTGATAATTTTGATGAGATTCTTGTTAGTGGATTCTGCTAAACCATTACCTTGAGGGTAGTAATTAGCAGAGTACTTTAACTTGAATCCTCTTTTAACAGCAAAATCAATCATAGAGTTGCCCGAAAAATAAGAAGCATTATCAAATACAAGGGTAGTTGGAACACCAAACCTGGTAATAATGAATTGATCGATAAATTCAATAATTGCTTCAGAATTTGCTGTTTTCAAAGGAACTGCTTCCACCCACTTAGTGAAATAGTCGGTAGCAGTAAGAATATACTTATGCTGCTTGGAAGAAGGAGGATTAATTTCTCCGATGATATCCAATCCCCATTGCTCAAATGGTTGTTCAATGTTGACTGGTTGCAAAGGGAAAGCCGATTTTCGTTGTCTTCCACTAGAAGTTTGGCAATTGAGACATTTCCTTACATACTCGTGGGCATCTCTAAATAGAGTTGGCCAATAATATCCAGCATGAATAATCTTGTGAGCTGTTGTGTCAGCTCCAAAATGTCCTCCTGCCGGTCCATCATGTAACTCCTGCAATACCTTTTGGGCTTCAACTTTCTCAAGGCATCTTAGTAAAATAGAATCATAATTCTTCTTAAAAAGCACATCATCAATAATTGTAAAACTCTTTGCTTTTAACCTAATGGCCCTTTTGCTTTTATAAGATAAATTTGGAGGAGCATAACCATTTTTTAAATAAAATATTAAATCTGCGTATTGAGATTGGGAATCAGTGACACTTATCTGATTGATTTCTTCAGTTGGACCAGTATCGCTTGATTCGGGAATGTTGGAAGCTCTTGCCAATATCCTGCAAAAACCTTGGCCTCTAACAATCTTTGCTGGCCTAATTTCTAAGTCATACTCTTGAAGCGATGTGACCCAATTTGCCCTTTTTTCACCCAGTTCTTTTTGTATTAATAGTTGCCTAACAGCTGGGAAAGGAACTATTACTTTTGTGTGGGTTTTCAGAAGGAAGGGTCTATAATGTTTGACTGCTTTAAACACAGCAAAGGCTTGTTTTTCCACATCGGAGTAATTCAATTCGGCACCCTGAATATTTGAGCTAAAAAATGAGATGGGTGCCTCCAAATTTTGATCATTTAGTTGCGTGAGTACTGTTGCGTATGAAGTATTGGATGCGATAGTATACAATGTGAAATGATTAGAGAAATTTGGAGTAATTAAGGAGGGGGCGTTGATAATGGATTGCTTTATCAAATCAAAGGCTTTTTTTCTACTAATCCCCACTTAAAGACTGCATTTTTCCTAATTATTTCCTGGAGGGGCAAAATAATATGAGAAAAATCTGGTATAAATCTTTTAACAAAATTAATCTGGCCAAGAAATGACTGCATCGATTTCTTATTGTGAGGGAATGGGATCTCAGAAATTTCTTTGATCTGATTAGGATCGATATAAATGCTGTCTCGAGATACAATAAAATCCAGGAGTTTCCCTTGATCAAGAGGAAAGAATGACTTTTTGGGGTTAAGAGAAATTCCATACCTTTTACATCTTTGAAAGATCTGGTTTAAGTCATGTAAATGATTAGACCTCTCTTTAGAAAATATAGTTATATCGTCTAGGTAGACGACCACTGTTCGATTTATCAGTCCCCTAAAAGCTGTATCCATAGCTCTTTGGAAAGTTGCTCCTGCGTTTATTAGTCCAAAAGGCATCTTTTGATATGCGTATGTCCCCCATTTTGTTCTAAATGTAGTTTTAAGCTGGTCATTAGGATGAACCAAGACTTGGTTGTATCCTGAAAAACCATCTAGAAAGGACATCAATTCAGAACTTGCTACTGATTGGAGTATTTGCTCCATAGTAGGCAATGGGAAATTGTCTTTCAAACTTGCTCTGTTCAGATTCCTGAAATCAATACAAATTCGAATGTCGCCATTCTTTTTCCTGACAGGCACCATATTAGAAACACAGTTGGAATGTCGGACTGGAAAGATAATATTGGCTTTAAAGAGTTTGTTAAGCTCCGACTTAATCTGTCTTTCCAAATTTGGGTGTATTTTCCTTAAATCTGCTGAATTGGTTTTTAATCTGGAAGCATTGGAATAGTATGCTGGATAATAGATGTGTCATAAGTCTTTAAGTCATCATATTTCCAAGCAAAAACGTGTTTATTCTTCCTTAATAGTCTAACAAATGCTTCTTTCTCTTCTACAGAAAGTCCTAATCTTAAATTCACATTCTGAGGAGCTTGTTCAGTGCCCAAATTAACCAATTCAAACCTTAGGGTGGAGCTTTGGATCTTTGTATTAGTTACAGGTTTAAACCCGTCTTTTATATCATAAATATCTTCTAGTTTTACTACAGGCTTAGGAATTGCATTTTCTTGAGGTGTTTCCTTTATTTGGGAGTCATGCTCATCCTCTTCAATGATTTGGTTGTCATAAAACTTTTCAGAAGTTAAAAATTGTAAAATATCATCGTCATGATTAAATACTCTCCAATTAGTGATGTTGTCAGGAATTGAAGGCCTAAAAATCAACTCTACAAAAAATCTATCAGGGCTGTAGTCTTCTGAAGGTAGGAGCCTGGAGGCTACATTGGCTAGTAAGTCGGCAACTGAATTTTGGGACCGAGGAATGGAGGAAATGTTAAATGCTAAAAAATGCGAGGTAAGGTCTTGCACCAGCAATTGGTAATGCTTAAGGTGATTGGAAAGGCAATGAATTGCATTTCTAACCTGTTTGACAATAATTTCAGAATCGCCGAATACTTTTAGATATTGCACTTTAAGGCCAATTGCTTTATATAAACCCTGAACTAGGGCTTCATATTCGGCTGTATTGTTAGTGCATTCGAATTCTAATCGGCAAGACAGCATTGTCTTTTCCCCATGTGGACTAACCAAGATGCATCCTACTCCCGAGCCTTCACTAGACTTGGAGCCATCAAAATACAAAGACCAAAATAAAGGAGTATTAACAGTTATATTTACAGTTTTCTCATCACCATTGAGACACCTAGACTTATCTGCCTATGAAAAATTTTCAATCTGAGATGTAAAATGATTAACTGAGAAAGGGGAGGGTTGGGAAACAAAGTTGCCAAAGAATGACTCTGATGAATAATTGCCCAAAATGTTGTTGTTGAAAGCTACAGGATGGTTTTCTTGCTCAAAATCGGTAACTGTATGGGTCATATGTTTTTCTCAGTCAATCTTTATTTGATTTGACTTACCTTTATAAGGAAGCCACATGTGTGACCAATCAGTAGAAATATACCCATGCAATTTTTTGGACCAATCTCTACTCAAAATCAAACCGTAAAACTCAGGTATATCAGCTATTAGAATGTCAATTCTTTGTACTATTCTGGGATCAGCAGACAACCTGATAGTTACGGAATTAATTTCTCCGACAACCTGCACTTTAGTTCTATCTAATTGAACAATATGGATGGCAGACTTCTGGGGCTCTATGTTCAATTTGGAACAAACTGAAGCTGGCATTATGTTAGAAGATGCCCCTGAGTCAATTAAACAATTGTGCAGGTTTCTGTTGTAGATTTCATAAGTCAGAAGAAATGGTGGAGTATGAGAACTTGACCTGTCCCCAATTAGGACTGAATCTGTAGCTTCAACCATACCTGGAGGGGATTGGCCTAAATCATTAGCAGCTTTTGAACTAGGAAGTGGAGTAGAGGGAACAACATTCAGTTCTTTAAGAAGTAATTTTTGCTGATGCTTTAGCTTGCTAAGCTCAAACATAGTTATGTTTGCCTTAGTTTTCTTCATGTCATCAATAATGTTGTATTCCATTGAATCGGATACCACTAACGTCTTAGATGTTGAAGGGGAATTAGAAGTTGAAGGCTGGTTTTTGGGGAACTACTGCAGGTGATTTCTTTGGAGGTACTTTTTCTTTTGTTGTAGTAGCACCTGCACTCCTTTTCTTTGAAGTTGCCTGGGCAGGTTCAGAAGTACTTTTACTTCTGGTTGTGACTGGGAAGGCTTCTTCTTCATTATCGGTATTAGAATTGGGGAGTATAAAATCCCACATTCCATGACACTCAGCTACTTCTTCTTCATCATCAGTTGGTGGGGTTGCCTCTTCTTCTTCCTCTTCTTGGTCTGAATCTGCATTAGATATGACATTGGGTGGCTTTGTTTCAGTTTTCTTATAAGTCCTAAATGGTCTTTTGTTTGAAGTTTCGGCCACCTGTTTCTGTAGGTCAATCATTTCGTTAGACAAAGTTTTTAGAACCTTTTGCAATCCCTCCATGTCATATGGGTCTTTTGGGCTTTTCTTCTTGGAGTCTTCTTTAAAAGAAACTTTTTTAGCTTTTCTGTCTTCCAAGGCAGCTTTCTTTTCTAAGGAATTGATGCGTTTTTCCACATCAAGTCCTTCTTTCATATTTTCTGCTAAGGTAGGTTTCCCAGCCCTGTCTACAAAAATGGCTATATTGGCAGGCAGGGCAGTGATATACCATTCGCTTTGAATTTGTTCACTTGGTTTGGAAGTTGTAGGGATTTTGTTCAGGAGTTTATTGAAGTGAGCATTAAATTCCTTAATTTGTTCCCTATGCTCTATTCTTAGGTTGGAGAGATCGTTTATTAAAGTTGCCAAGGACCTATCATCTCCATATTTAGTAAGAAATTGCTCTTGGCATGTATCCGAACTGGTAATGGAACCAGAGGGTAGAGAGAAATAACAGGATCCTGCTGATCCTTGCAAAGTATAAGGGAAAAGTCTAACAACAACATCTTCTTGTGTTACCCCTTTCAAGTTGACCAACAACATGAAATTATTGATGTGTTCTTCGGCCTGGGTTCCATCATCTGGATTAAATTTGGGGAGCCATTTTTTAGGAGCATCTGGTAAAGGATGCAATGGTGCAGGCATATTGACTGCACCAGGCCTGGTCCATGGATCTACCATTGTAATAGTACCGGTGGTTGGTATTACTATTAGGATTCCAGATGTGTGGGAAGTAGATGATATCGAGGGGTAAGCAGATTGAGATGTTGAGGCTTCTGTTCCCTGGTGGACAACAATATGTAATGAAGGAGTGGGTGGTTGACTTTGCAGATGGGGTGATGAAATGGATGATGTGGATGAAAGCTCTCCACTATTAGACCCTTCAGTATATTTCTTGGCCCTTTTCCTTTCGAGTAAAGGGAACTCAATAGGTTCAATACCAAGCTTTTCACTTTGAAGTCTGGTAAGTTGATGAGAAAGATTGAACTGCGAAGTCGCACTACTTTGTGATACTTCAGATCTTTGTGGCGAAATCGAGAAGCTTTGAAGTTTGTGGATAAGAGACTGAACTTCAGGTGATTCAAGACTCAATTGTTTTGGAGTATGATGGGTGTGAGCAGTGGTAGTTGATTCCTATTCTTCTTGATTGTGCGTTGGAGAACTAGCATGCGATCGAGAATAACTAGGAGAATTGGAGGGAGAATTACTCTTAGAATGGCTTGTAGATTTGGGTTTGCTTGCCATTCATAGTCAGGGCCCGCCCTCCTTCTAGCGCCAAAAATGTTGATGCCTCAAAAATCGCTACAACAAAATTGAGGAAACCACCCGGTTCGGACCTTAGTGCAGCTCCTTTTCCATTTGGGATAGTGGCTTCGACTGGGGGTAATGGGACCAGTTTTCCAGAAATAGATAAATGGGACGAGTGAATGATTTATAGATAACACTAGTGGTGAGCGAAAGGCTAAAACTATTGACAGAAATATAAGTAAATGAAAATATCCCGGGAATCTATTGAGCTCTAAAGCGTAGCTTTTGATGCTCTATGTCTAAAAGGCAAGCATATAGATGACTGTATCTTCACGACATAGATATTAAATCATTTAAGATTGCTGTGCTTAAATAGTTAAGTAGAGCGATTGAAGCGAGATTACCACACTTTATACATTCATATCATTATCATATACATGATTTAAAAGTAAAGGCACATCACTAAACACCCAATAGTGGAATGAATAAGATTTGCTGTTATAGCGCATGCATATAATCAATGATAGCAAGAATAATTACATAACAATTCACATAAACAGAATGACTTCAGACACAGATAGAAATACCATATGAGCTGCTTGCCACTCCCAGATATCAATCGCTATGTGTAGTTCTTCCCTTAATGCATAAACATTCTTCAATCAACGACAATAGTGCACAATTGTATAGAGAAATTCCTTCATTAAAGTAAGAACAACTGGTCGAGTTTCATAAAAGAATATGGGCTGAAGCACAGTAGTGCAAACTTCAGTCTGTTAAGTCTCTTACAAAATTTTACGACCCTTTCTAAAAACATGAAAGGGTCTATAAATACAATACTAATCTAAATATCTATTAAACAGAAATGCTACTTAAACTGATATCAATAACTTTTGTTGCTATTTTGTTTAGTGATCTGGTGAGCTGGAGGGTGATTCATTGGGTCGGCTGCTTTCCTTTGAATCTGAGCTGATTGATTGCAAGCATTGGCTCAATTTCTGGCGGTTTGTTGAGGCGCGAACTGAGCTGGGCAGCATAGGTGGCATCTTGAATGTCGGGAATCATACACTCGATGGCATCTGTTAAACATTTCAGGGCGGCTCTTTGTTTATGTGGTTTAACTAGGAAGTGCCAATATGTTTCCATGTTTAAACTATTAATCCCGGTGATTAATCTTCCTCTGCCTTCTAACTTAGGATAACATGTTTGTTCCAATGCATTTGTTGTTGTAATCTTTCTTGGTGTACATTGGGAAATCATGTTTGCTAAGTAGAGAGTGTTGTTAACTAGATCAACTAAATTGCTAGAAGTTGATCTACATCTTGAAGCTGCTCTCTCTGCTTTTAACACCTGAGTGTGCCATTCCGTGAAAAGTATATCTTTATGAACCTCAAGTATTCTGGGCAAATTGGCTGCTTTTCCCGAATTTGAATCTTGCCATTCAAGATGTGCAGTAATAGCCTCATCGGCTTGATTCAAGTCATCCCTAGCTTTCTCTACCTGCTCATTTATGGTTGTAGTTAATTCGCAGAGTGGCTCTGCTTGAGCGATTTGTTGACACAAGAGTTTAATTTGCGATATTAGCGCATTGTTTATCAACGTTGCTTCTTTTCTGAACTCTGTTACCTGCGAATCTCCTTTTATCTTTTCTAGCTGTGATGTTATTTGAGCGATTTGCTCATCCTTGGTTTTCACCATTTGCTCGTTCGTTGCTTTCAACTTTTCCAATGCCTCCTTTAATTCGTTTTGTTTTTGGATCGCATTCTGGTCGATCCTTTGTTTCTCTGCTTCCAATTGCTGGGCCAATTGATTATTTATTTGCTGTTGTGCCAATAACTGTTCTTCTGCTTGCGTTGTTTTCTGTTGTTGTGCCGCTAACTGCTCCTTTGTTTGCGTTGTTCTCTGCTTTGTCTCGGCTAATTCTGTCTGTAATGTGGAGATTTCTTGGTCTTTAGTCTTTAATAAAAGATTTACCTCCGATGCTTTGTCGATTGTTGCTGCTGAATAGGCTCTAGCGTACTGTGACAGTTTAGTTAGATCATCGAGGGGTCTAGTTTCTCCTTCCATACTACATTGCCCGTGATCGTTTGTTCTGGAAAGATAGGAGGTTGATCAATCCTTTGTCTTTTCCTTGATCGCTTTGCCACTTCTTTGTGCCTCGGGCTGTAGAGGACATCCAATGGCGGAATATCTTTTACTTGTAGAATGATTTGATCGCTGGGATTTTTCGGAATTATCTCAATATCTTTAGATTTAGGTGGGCCGCTGGTTCCACTTAGAACCTGAGATGAAGTGTCATCCTGCATTTCGCTGGTCTTAGGAGTGTCTGTACTTTTTGAGTCTTTTCCTCCACTGATGATAGAATCAAACTGCTGCCATTCCTGGAGCAATTTGGGGTCTGTGGTAGTATCCACATTGGTATCGGTGGTGGTCTGTTTAGTTTGAGACTCCTTCTGCGATTGTTCCTGTTTTTTCTTTTGTTGTTCCTCCTGTTCCTTTCGCTGTTTATCCTCTTGCTCTTTCTTTAACCGTTCTTCCTGTTCCTTTTTCTGCTTTTCCTCTTGTTCTTTCCTCTGTTGTTCCTCTTGCTCCTTGTTATGATCTTTTGTTGTAGCGGGAGGTTCTTTTGTCTGTTGCTGACCAGCTCGCTTGATGATGCCGCTGGGGTTAGTGCTAATAAATCTAGAGGCAGAGTTTGCAACCTCTACTCTCTAAGTTTATTAAACTCAGTTAACCCTTCATCATTGTATCTCATCCTGGCGAGTTTTTTGGCTTGTCCTATTGTTTCACTTGAAGAGAACATGTCATTGAACATATCTTCTTGGTGTTTAAACGTTTTTAATTTGGCATGTTCTAATGCGGCATGGGCAGTTCGCTTTGGGTCAAATGCTCTATTCGGGATTGTAGCCAGAGTTAAAGCTTGGATCTTTGTGGCTTCTTTTTCCGCATGTTTGAGATCATGCAGGGTAAAGACACCACATCTTAAGGGAAAATTAGGCCAACCTTTTTTCTTTTCCTTTTTGAGAGTCTGTGTAGTACTCTCAGCTGTAATCTGATATGCAATTTCCCTTGCTAGCAATTTATCAGGAACATATAAGGGGAGGACAGGATTGGCTTGGTTGCCGAAGACTCTGATATAGGTAAAATGCTCTTCTCCAAACCAACTAGCCACTGCTGGAAAATCAAAGGAGGCTAGGTAGGAAATCTTTGAAATGGGTTTATCAAAAATTGAATAATAAATGGGAACCATGAAGCCATTACAGATATGATACAAGTGGTTTTTATAGGATGACTTCCACAACTTTCGGTGATAAATATGAATGGGAGAGGGGTCCTGTGCAGTCCATCTCCAACCAAGAACAGGGAATTCGGAATTGAAACATAAGGTAACTAGGATATATGCACTATAGTAGAATGGGGGAATTTTCCTTTCAGTGACTACAGTCTTATTCCTAAAGTCACGAACAGCTACTGCTAGCTTATCCGAAAGGATAGTAGCCCAATCCATGATTATGTTGTTCACTGCTGCCTCCATAAGAGGAACCATTTCAATGGTAAAACTAGCAGAGTCGTGTAAACCCCATAATCTACACATCATTATACCCGCATAGCAATAAGGAGAAGCCAAAGAATCGACCGAGTACTTACCGGAAGATTCGTGCTTGTGTTTATTCGGATTTTGCCTCCAACCCTTAATAGGTTTGGACTCAATCTCATTTTCACTTGCAAACTTCTCCAGGAAGGCGTTGTTGTATATCTTCTCTGGCTCGGGCAAATGATACATTTTCCTCAAGTCTTCTGCCTTGAACGATCCAAAAATCCTTCCATCTCTTGTGCTAAAAGTTCTGTCCATGATGGGGATTTCTTCAATCGCCCATCGCACAACGTCTGTGTATGGGAGAATTTGCTCCCTGGATGCTATCCTGTGAAGGAAAGAATCAGCCAAATCCTTGAGAGTGCAGTCCGACTTCCGTAATGAATCCGCGGTAGCTTCTGCTACCGTCTACTTTGGTTTCTCGGCCTCAATTAAGTCATAAGTGCCCTGCCAAGTTACTATGGTAAGGCCTGTGCATGTTGTATCAGATATTAGGCATTTCTTGCTATTTGTAGCGGCTTGTCCTGCGACTGGTGGATTGGAAGCACCTGCGGTCTTCTTAGACTTCTTACCCATCATGCCCGAACTCCTGTCTATGACTGAATTCTGCACAGAGAGGCAGTTGCACGTAACACAGAGAGATAGCCATATAAACTTGCAATTGATAACAAATGAATAGATGCGCAGCAATATATTCAGCTTTTAAAACGGGCGTGGAGATAATTTATTGAAAGATTTTAAGACATGAATCCATTAATTGGCCGTATAAATCCTGCCACCTTATAAATGCTCATTATATCATTATTCGGTCTAGAAATCTCCTTAAGCATGCAATGGACGTATTGGCGGCCGAGCGGAAGTGATTATGCCTTAAATGTGAATAAATCGAGCTTTCCAATCACTTTAACAGCTTTTTATTGAGAACCGTGCCTCATCGCATCGCATCGGGGGTTATGACAAGTCTGCCTTAACAATGTGCATCGAGTATCGCCGATTTCCGAATGCGATATCGCATCGGCGAAAGACTTATGTGCATTGAGAGTGAAACAAAGGGGACCCGCCGATCGCCGAATGCGATATCGCATCGGCGGAAAGCCTTGTGCCATTTATATGTCCCTCGTGTCATTGCGATATGCGATCTTGCGATTGCTTTATCGCAATGAAGAAGATTTGCTTTATTTCTTTTAAATGGATATTGTTTAAAAAAGGGTTTTTATAAAGCGCTCATTTGATTATCAGACCTTTTGTTAAGTAAAAGTATTGATATCAACTTTATTTTAAAGGGACCCATTTCACATTTTAATGTTTCATGAATAAAAATAATATGAAAGGGGGGTTGTTTGTAGAGCACAACAGGGTGATGGTGAGGGAGTTTTACTCTTAGAATGGCGTGAAGATGTAGATTTACTTGCCATTCATAGTCAAGCCCTCCTTCTAGTGCCAAATATGTTGAAGGCTCGAAAAATCGAGTCTACAACAAGGGTAATAACCACCCAGTCCGGACCTTAAAGAAGCTCCTTTTCCATTTGGAATAGTGGCTCCGACTGGGGATGATGGGACCAGTTTCCCAATATGTTTATGATGTGTGTACTAACGGGATGATGTTTTTATTTTTTGGGGTTTTATGGGGTGAATGCTTATTCTAAATCTAATCTATGTTTTAAGTATCATATGCAATCTATTCTAATGAAAGAAAACACCTGACTTTAAACTATCCGGAGAGTGATGTTTCACTTATGCAATCTAAAATAATTTCTAAAAGCCATTGATAATATAAATCATTCAATCACCACGAGAAAAGAATCCATTAAAAATGATTGTTTTGTATAAAAATTTAGCCGAAACAATTATGAGAAACATATCGCATAAGAGTTATTCATATACTCAGCATAAAAAAGTAAGTTATCACCATACAGAAGTGCAATAATGACAACTAAACATTCAGACTTTCATATATCAATAATTGAAAATAATTTATCGCTTGGCACATAAGTAAAAAGTATTAGGAGATAAAAATACCATTGGTAATAAGTTCTACTCATGAGCTGCAGCAATATAGATTTATCTTCAAATCACTCAACATCCACTAAGAGTACAAAAGTGCATTTCAGTAGCAGATATCAAACTCATATAAAAGTAAATCTTGTTCCATTCATTTGATCAAAACCTCCTCAGTGGGGGGCAAACTGCACGTTCTGAAGAATTGTTTTTGATAAAACTCTCGACCCCTCTCCAATCCAATGAGAGGGGTTTAAATACTACTCTATGAAATCTAAAAAAATATTACAAAAATAGATGAGGAGGTTTAAATGACCTGCCTCTTTTTAAGAAAAAATGAACTAAAATAAAACTAAATTGTATCTATGATAAATCCTGTATCTGATCCTTTAGATTGCAAATGTTCAGCATTGGTTTGAAGAGCGTCGGTTGGCCGACTTTAGCTTTTAACTGTCCTGCAAATAAGACGTTGGCTAGAGCTGGCACAATCTTCTCGGCAGAGGTTATGAGGCATTTCAGGGTCATCCATTGGCTATGTGGCTTTACCAGGTACTGCCAGTATGTGTCCTAGTTTAACTTGTTTACCTATTTAATCAACTCTGCCTTTTCCTCTGTTGTCTGTTTCCACTTTCTTTAAAGTTGTTGTGCCTTTGGGAAGAAGCACGGGGTAGTCTCTGATATCAAATTGACCTTGTGCAGATTTTCATTTATGCACTCAATGACACTGTTTGTTGTTGTTGCTGCCTCTTCCATCACATGTTCTGCTTCTTTAAGCTGGGAATCCCATTTCGCAAATAACATTTTTTTGTGTGATTCGTTGATTCTGGGAAATTTCTCTCTTTTCCCTTCTTCTGATCTCTGCCAGTTCAAGAAGTCTAAAATTGTCTTAAAAATTGAATCATAATCAAGTCGTAAATCTATGACTTGATTTGCAATACTATCACTTGTTTCACAATGGGAATTCCATTGCGAGATCTTCTGGCAGAGTATTTCTTCCTATTGCAAGAGTTGCGCATTAAGAGTGAGTGCTTCTGTGATAAACTCCCTAATTTTGGGATCCTCCATATGCAGTTATATCATAATTTGTAACTATTCTTCTTTATTGGCCTAACTGCTTTGATGATTCAATTACATCCGCTGGAAGTCTTGTTGGAGTTTTATTAGTTGTGTTTCTTCTTCTTGACTGATGCTAACTTGTTGTAGTTGTTGTTCTAAAAACAAAATCCTATCCTCCTTCTCTTTTCGTAGCACTTGAACTTCTATTGCTTTATCAATTGTTGCCGAAGCGTATGCACTTGCGATCTAAGAGAGCCTAGTTAGATTTTCCGATGGGTCTATAGCTGGGTCCTTCCAAAGAACATCCAAAGGTTCATCCTCTAGAGTGAGCACGACATCTATCTTTCTTTTCTTCCTTTGCCTTCTGACAACAGCCTTATGTTATGGGCTATAAAATATGTCTAGAGGAGGAATCTCCTCTATTTTTAGTGCAATTTCAGATGATGGAGCAACATGAATATGATCCATTTCCTGAGTGTTAATAGCCCCTTCTACCACCATTTATGTGGCGGCCTCTCCTAGGTTTTTCAATGGCTCTACGCTCTGTTCTGCAGTGTTGATTAACTTATTAAAATTCTCCCATTCCCCTTCTAGATCCACTACAAGTGGCTTTGTTGGCTTTGTAAGGGGAGTGGGAACTTCAATTTGTTTCTTGGACAAAACCTACTGGTCAGGCTTTTCTGTAGATTGAGTTGTGTCTTTAATTGACCCCTCACTTCTGTTGTGTTCACTCTTGGACTGATCATTGGACTTTTGAGCTGATTATTGCTTACACTAGGAGTAGGCTCCCTTCTTGGTTCAATGAGCAATTGGTCCAAAGGGACCTTTGTTAACCTCTATTTTCTGTAATTGTCAAACTTTTGAAGTTTTTCTTGGTCAAACTGAATTCGTGACATATGTATAACTTCTTTGAAAGTGTTCTTCTGCAAAAAGACATCATCAAAGGGATCTTCTTCATTGGTAAACACTTTTATTTTAACCATTGTAGTAAAATTACTTACGACACGAAAGGGATCATACTGCCTTCCTAGGAACTTTGGTAGCTGTAAACATAACATATTATCAACCTCTTTAAAAGCATGACCTAAGTCAAAAAATGCAAAAGCTCTGCATACTACAGGAAATTAAGGCCAAATGGCCTTTTTAGAATCTTTCAATACTTTGCTCATTCCCCTAACGCCACAGGTTTGGTAGGCTATTTCCTTGGCCATTAGTTTATTGGGGACTTAAAAAGGAAGCACATGGGGTGAAGCAATGCTGCCAAACACCCTGATGTATGTGAACAATTCCTCTTCAAACCATCTTCCCACAGGGAGAATGTCAACTTCAACTTCTGGGGAAAATCTTAGGGCGTCTCTGTTGTAGAGCATTTTATGAATAGGGAGCATAACTCCATGACAAATCTTGTAGAAATGTGGGATGAAATTGGATTCCCAAAATACTTTGTGATAAACCTAAATGGGAAGAGGATTTTGTACTGTCCACTTCCATCCCATGATAGGAAAATCAGAAACAAAACAAATGGTGTCCATGACATAGGTGCTAAAAAAAAATGGAGGGTAAACCCTTGAAGTAAAACTTCTTTTAGTTTGATATCCTAAAATAACATAGGCTAAATTATCTGATAAAATTTGGGCCCAATCCATTATGGTGGCATTGGTAGCCACATCCAATAGAGGTAACCATGCTAATGAAAACTTATTTATATTTGGTCTCCCAAACAATCTACAGAACATTGCAGCGGCAAAACAGTAAGGAGAAGAAAGAGCTCTAGTGGTGTACATACCATTTTTATCCTTCTTTAATCTTTCCTCATTGTTCGACCAGTGCTTTGTGCATTCTGCCAAGTCTTTGTTCTCCTTGGCAAACTTTTCTACAACTGCTTGTTGTAGCTAGCCTGGGGTTCTGACAAGTGATACATACGTCTTAATTGTTTGGGGTAAACGCCCCCCTGACTTGTTGACTAGCCGTCTTAAATTCCCTATCAGATATATATGCGTGATCTATAATCCATTTCACCATATCAGTGTAGGGGAGTATATTCAGCCTCACAACAATACGGTGTAGAAATGAGTATGCAAGCTCAGTTAGGGACACTTCAGAAGAGCCGCGTCCGTCGACTGTAACTGTAACCTTCATAATTCTCGGGTTTTCCTCTTCTAACAATTGGTACATGGCTTTCCAGGTAGATATCCCTGCGTCCCTAGTACAAGTGGTGTCCATGAATAATGGAGTCATTTCTGTTTTCTCTTCCTAAAAATTGCAAGCAAAGAGCAAGGATATGATAAAGATGATAATGAATACAGGAAACATCAATAGAAAGACAAAAATAAGGTGACGGGAAAGCTTTAATTCTAAATCATATCAAAAGATATCACCTTGCGTCAAATGGTCCTTTACTCTGATCCGAATCGTTTTTTAATAAATGACCACTAATGGACCGTTAAGTTAAAATTTAATGTTCATAACTTTTGCATTGAACGACGGAAAGTACTGTCCTAGAACTCTGAGCCCTTTGATTTGCGATAAAAGCGATTTTGCGATTTGCTTCGCAATATCGCAAAACCTGCTATCATTAAAAATCATCATTTTGTCGAGTGGCTACGATATACGATTTGCGAGAGGCTTATCGCATTTCACAATATTTGGGCATTTTACATAAAGTAGCGTTGCGGAATTTGGAATTTGCGATGCGATGAGGTTGTAAGACTTTGTGATCTCGCATTCTCGCGGATCGCATTTTCGAGGAGTTACTTTTATAAGGGATGCCCGTTGTGATATTTTGTGATGCGATAATATCGTTTTAAAAGTGGGTTTTTCAAAGCTTTTCTTAATATTCGAGACTTTCTGCTTATAAATCTTTTCTTAGGTCTTGTGGTCATATAGCACTTTTTATAAGGAAACTCATAGTTTGTGATGTTTCATGCGCTTGGAGTATGAAAAGGTAAATTTACATGTTTTAGCAAGTTCCACTTTGATATCTTGTTTTATTTTAAAAACAAAAAGGCAACATTAAATGCTAAGATTTCATTTTTTTGGAAGGGTCCCCATTTATTAATGTTATTGCTAACACTAATAAAAAGGGGGGTTGTTGATGGTCACAACACAACCCTAGACCTGTGTGTGGAGGACATCTACAACAAATCATAAGAAGTCCTCCTAGCCCATGTTCATTGTGGGAGATGGATATCTTGTAGTGATAGGTGGCAGGCCTTTGTGCCCTATGTTGGTCTTCATTGGAATAATGCAGGAAGATCATAGTGGATTGAAGTCCCTATGTAGCTGAGGAGAGACAATGGGCAGATTGAGAGTTGTTCACAAACAAAGTTGTGAACAAATCGGCAACTGTTTTGATGTGTTGTGCCCTTGATGGACTAAGGCACAACTAGTGAGCAGATTGGATAGTCGAGATTCAGTGCCCAAATGGACTTGGATCATTGATAAAGGCAATGTTGTAGATTGGGAGATGAATGACCTGACAAACACAGGGTACGACTGAGAGGAGATGAGAGAACATGCGACAACCAGATGGTCAGAGTATATTATTGAGGGTAGATTAGTTGTTGATGGATTAACACCAAGCCCCAGTTTTGCATTCTTGTACTCGTGGGTTTATGAGGGCCATTATCCCTAGTACAGGAGCCTTAGACTGTTGTATTATTCAATTTGATTAATGTAATGAAGTTGGATTAAAAATTGTAAAAACTTGTCTATATTTTATGCACTAGTAGATTTAATATTGTTTATATTCTATTGTGCGAAGTAGTTTCATTATGATCTTTGGTTTGGTATCTTCAGTCATTTAAGATTCTATCCCAGACACCAGGGTCATGGAAAAACAACATGGTATCATAATGTATCTGAGCTACTTTGAGGGATAGTGAATTAGAGTTTGCATAACAAAGCAACTCAGAGGGAATTGTGGGTGTCTATATCGTGGAGCATAGGGTTCAGCTAAAAACATGTAGATGTGGTCTTGACTGGCTTGGCAGTGAGATTGGCTGGGAGTTCTGGTAGACTGGTTGTGAGCCTGGTGAACAACAATTTGTTGTAGGGAAATTTGTTGATTGTGGACTTCCTTTGACTTGCCATGGACAACTCAAGGGTTTCTTCGGCTTGGATGAGATCAATTTGATCAAGATGACTTCATGTGATGGACTACAAGTTGGTAGACTAGAGTATTCATTGAATTGTGATGTTTCATATCTGAGATTGCAAGGATTTGCATGAGTGGTATTTGATCTAGGAGGATGAGTGCTTGTAGGATTGGGCTAGTGGAGATCGTGTAGGCTCAGAGGGAGTCTAGCCTCAGAGGCTGTAGCCCTATGAAGGTTTGGGATCTTCAAGTTTATATGAGATGACACAGAGGCACTACTGAGATTTTCAGGTTCATTCTACAGATAATGTTGCAAGGATGGACGCCAGGTGGGCTAGTGTCATCGAAGATGATGATGGTTATTTCCTAGTCTTAGAAATACCTCCCTCGCTAAGAGGGAGTGTTCATTTGTGTATCTTGGGAGGTACTCCAAGCCTTCAAGATCAATGGTTTGGAGGAATGAGCTCCATAAGTGGCCTTATGGGCTTCAAACTCAAGCTTAGGGTTTTTCACCGATCGATGTTTAGGCCAAAACCATGACGATATTGGGACATGTGATGTATGGAGATGATAGAGGACGTTGAGACAAATCCAACAAAATTTAAATCATCGAAATCCAACCTACAGAAATGGAGATATGAATTTTTGAAGTATAGTGTGGGTGAAGAAGCCTACTAGTTAAGGTCGCCTTAGTTTGGAGGTGCCCTTTAGGGATGTTCGTTGGCACTCACATAAAGGCTATAAAAAGGGGAAAAGTGTGAGGACATTTCACACATCCAAGTAATCATCCATCAAAGAAATAACTCTGAAACAAATAGTGATTGAGGCAACAAGGACAAGGAGGCAAGGAAGCTGAGATAAAGAGGGAATATTTATGAGTTTGGATGCGGGTTCCTTGGGAGAATAAAATGTAGGTATGATGCATCCTTGTAGATGCTAGGAGGAAAGGGTAATGTGGATTTCTCTTGTTTTCTGAGTGTGAGATTCCTTGCAAGTTCAACCGTTGGAACAAAGGTATGCAGTGGGTGTTTTATGTGCTAGATAGTGTATGATATATCTCTATAAAGCACCACAGGTCTGGATTGTTACAATAGTGAGTTGGAGGGCTAGATGGATGGGTTGAGAGGCCTAGGATTACTCTCCTAACTCAGTGATAGTCATCTAAAGCCAACTACAATTAGAAAAATGGCACTCTTTGTGTGCTTAAGGACTGGTTTGTTTGTTGTTGGTACATAAGTGTTGTAGGATGTTGTGAGGAGGGTCCTCAAACCCTAAGCACATAATTTGATGCCAAGTTTGGAAAGAAAAGGGAGTAGATCTTTGGGATAGGACTATAAGGTGCTTAGGCAGTGGTTTGGGGTTATTGTTGTGTGCCTTAACTAGTCCTGTGAATGCATGGATCCAAAGGCAAGAAGTCAACAACAAAATATTGTAGATGTCTTCTTGATTTATGGAGGTATGCTAGCTAGATGGAAGTCCTAGATTAGGACAGTTGAGGACATTCGTGGAGCAGGTCATCAATAGTAGTACATGTGATAGGAGGAGCAGTAGGAGGTTGCAGAGCAGAGGTATGTCATTCCTCTTGAGTTGATGATTGGATGCTAGGTTGATGGGTGCACTAGGAGAGGACAATTTGAGGAGTCTGTTAGCAGCCATGTGGAAGGGTATTCATAGGTGTTGGATTCCCTAACTAGGAGCAGATGCTACAACAAGGATTTGTCACTCATGCACTGTTGGAGGGCAGCATGAGATTATACCAAGTGTGGAAATTGGATTGGGTATTTATGGTCTACTAGAGGACAGTTTTATAGTGCCCAAGTTGGAGCCTAGTGTGTACCATCTTCATGGACTTAGGTGGTTCCTAGAGTCACAATTGTTAAGCTCAAGTTTTGATCAATCAGAGGATTAGTTGAGCATCCCTAGACTTTTGTGTGGAGAAGGAAATATATAACAGATGATAGGTAGTCTTCCTAACCCATGTTAATTGTGGGAGATGGATATCTTACAGTGATAGGTGGCATCCATCCATGACTTATGTTGGTCTTCATTGGAGTAGCGCAGGAAGACCATAGTGTGTTGAAGTCCCTGTGTAGTTGAGGAGCAACATTGGATAGATTAAGAGTTGGTCACAAATAGAGTTGTGAACAAATCGATAGGAGTCTCGATGTGTTGTTCCCTTGATGGACTAAGGCACAACTAGTGAGCAGATTGGATAGCCAAGATTCAATGGCCAAATGGACTTGGATCGTTGATAGAGGCAGTGATACAGATCGAAAGCCAAAGGACTGGGTAGGTAAAGGGTATGACCGTGAGAAGCTGAGAGAGCATTCAACAACCAGATGGTCAGAGTATCTTGTTGAGGGTAGATTGGTTGTTGATGGATTGACACCAAGCCCCAGTTTTGTATTCTTGTACTAGTGGATGTATGAGGGTCATTATCCCTAATACAGGAGCCCCAAACTATTGTATTATTCAATTTGATTAATATAATGAAGTTGGGTTGAAAATTGTAAAAAGTTGTTTATATTTGGTGCATTAGTAGATTTACTTCTCTTTATATTCCGCTATGAAAAGTAGTTTCGTTGTTATCTTTAGTTCGGTAGTGTTAGTGATGTAAGATTCTATACCAGACACCAGGGTCATGGAAAAAAATACATCCCACCTGCATCATCACCTCAACCTCTCATGCCTCTTCTCCTCTGCCCCAATAAAAACCACCTCCACAGAATCAAGTGTATGCTCAAAAAAGTACTACCAATCCCCCTAACCCCAAGAGAAGGAATAACCTCAAGGAAACCAGGGCAACCAAGGTCGACAACCTAATGCCCCTAAGGGTGACCAACCTAATCCTTCAACCCAACAATAGGGTAAAAAACCCAAGTAGAACAAGGCTCTTAGAACCAATAAGCCTTGTGCCTGTTGTAGAGTTTTTGGAAATTATACTCATGAATGTCCCCTTTTACCTTGGATGTGCCAAGCATGGAAAGCTCAAGCAATTGCTTCTCAAGGACCTTAGGCCATTTCTCCACCTTCTCCCCCTCCTGCTTCATAACAACCGATTTTTCTTACAAATCGTTTTCCTCATCAAGGATATGTGGTTGCCCAACCCACCCAAGGTATTGCAACCCCCCAATCTTAACAATTTGGCCAAAACAATTACCAGATTATCATGATGAATTCCGAAGAGCTCAATACCAAACAAGTCAACCTCCATACTTGGTCGCACCAATATGACAAGCCTCTTGCAAAGTCAACGACTAATTCCCAGCCCAAAGTTTCCACTAAGCCTTTTTTGTCACCAAGTGGTACCTTACAGATCCCTCCACCTAAAGTCGAGATTCCTCCCAATATCCTCAAAGGTCCATTACGTCAAAATGCTAATTCTTCTAAAGTTTCCCATACCTATAGCATAATAGACGTCTTGGTGCAGTCTCCTGCTACCATGTCAACATTGTAAGTCCTATAGACATGCCCATCCCAACAGAAATATCTATTATCTACTTTGGGCGCTATGGATCCCTTTGACGATTGTATGATTGTTTTTTGTGTTGATAAAGTAGAACATCCCCCCCTTCCTTCATCTGTTTCTTTTCAAATACCAATATCCATAAAAAAATGCTACTGTCCAACAATGTATAATAGACGAAGGTGCCTCCACCTGTGTGATGGCTCCTAGTGTTTGGAAGCAACTTGGTTCCCTTGACCTGTCACCATCCACTAACACTCTTCGTGCTTGGAACGGTCATCCTTCATAGCCCCTCAGGTTATATCATAACTACCCCATCACTATTGTCAGCAAGACAATCTTGATTGAGATCAAAGTCATTGATGCCCCATTAGATTATAACATCTTGTTGGGCTGTAGTTACACCTATGCGATTTTCATTTTCGCATCTGCTATCTTTCGCAAGATGTGCTTTCCTCACAATGGAAAGATCGTCACCATTGATAAGTTGACTTACTATAGTCTCATACCTCTCCTCATACCACTATCTCATAGATGACTGGTAATAAGGCTATCCCTTCCTTAACTGATGTTTCTCTTGGAGTCTACAAAGATTCCACACTACTTTGGGCTTACTATGGCCCACTGCCTACTCCTTTTAAGCTCAACTCTTCCAGTGTTTGCATGCTTCAAGTGTCACGGGCTGCAAATAAGCGGTCTAGTATTCCTTCTCAACATCCAACTCCTCTGCAACCTCCTGCTCAAGACTCAACTCATCCTTCAGGTACAATTTCGTAAGGCCAATTTCATTTTGTTGGTATTTCTCCTAGTCCGTTTTAGCATGGAACCCTTTCCCCAAGTCTCTCCCATCTTGGAGCATTTCCTCCAAGTCATTACCCCTTTGGTCATATACCTTTATTGTTCCCATCACTAGGAATTTTTTCTACCCCTGTAACGACTACATTGAGTCTTCCTAACATCACCTTGGGGATCCTTGTCTAGTACATTGATCCTCCCAAAAACACTCCCCCCCATCAAATCAAACCTTATACAACTTTGACTCTTGTTCAACCCATTGTAACTACCCCTTCCTTTGCTTCAGTTTCACAACAACCTTAATAACCAACTACTCTTGTTCTAAAAGCATCTAGTGTGGGGGGCAAAGCCTAGAAAAAGAGAACCAAAGACAAGGCACCCCAAGCAACTCCTAATCCTCCTAAACCTCCAAAGCCTTCTCCCCCCATGTGCTTTGTGTGATGTTGTTGGGTATGCCACCAATAATTGTCTCGAGCTCCCTCCTATTAAGAATGTAGTCTCTAATACCTTTCCTAACTCTAACATTCTTGAGGTCCATGTTACCTCACTCGAGTTAGCCAACAAGAACAAATCCTTATGCACAAATCACCCTTGCGATTTGTGTGATAACTATGGACATTACTCCCATCACTATCCCCATCTCAAATATTTCGTGATACAGTTCAAGTGCTTTGCGAGTTAGATGTCACTCGTAGTGATTCCACATCCCCTCTACCTATGGGTTCTGGCCCCACTACCTTATTAGAACAGGAGGTTTCCCAATCCACCATTGTGATTCCCCCTCTTGATGTCCAAATGAAAGATAGTTCCAAATCCATTCTCTACTTGTTTTCATCCATGGGATTGATATATTCAGACTCTATGGGAGTTTTATATTGTGCTTCTTCCAAACCTTCTTCGAAAGACACTTCAATTTCAACATTGGTAGATGTCACATCTGCTGGCAATCCCCCCAACCATTTTGACAATGTTTTTATGAACCTTGTCTCTCACGAATATGCCTTAGTTAGTTCCTCATCATGTGTTCCTTCTTCGTCCCATCCCCATATTTCATTCTAATGAAGATATCATGGAAGCCATGACCACCCTTGATTATCCTTGGGATGATATGCACCATCATGCACTTCCTTCTACAGCAAACCCATGATCAATATATTGTGGAGTCGAAAGACTTCATCCATGGTGAGGTCAATTGGTTTAAAAATCCCATTCCTACGCTAGATGCTTTCGAAGAAGGAAATATGGCTAACATTTCCCCTACCATCAAAATTAACATTTCAAATAAACTAGGGGTTGAAGAAAATATCACTTTGAGGGGAACAATGCACTCAAAAGGAATTGAAGCTTACACTAAGTTATTCAAATAATTGTTGGGTTGTGTTATATTCTTTCCATGCTGTGGCATCAAAGGCTTGGACATATTGGAGAGAAGGGCGTTCGAATACTTCATGGTAAAGGTATGGTAGAAGGTATGAGTAATAGCGCTCTGGATTTTGATTTCTGTGAAAATTGTGTATATGGGAAGCATAATTGGGTGAGTTTCCCCTCTGGTGGTAAGAGGACGAAACAAATATTAGAGCTTGTGCACAGTGTTGTGTTTGGACCTGTGAAAGTTCCATCACTGGGTAAGTATGTGTACTATCTATCATTTATAGATGACTTCTCAAGGAATACATGGATATATTTCCTTAAGAATAAACCTGAAGTCTTTGACAGGTTTAAAGAATTTAAGGCTCTAGTGGAAAATCAGACAGAGAAGAAGATAAAGGTGGTGAGGACAGATAATGGTGGAGAATTTGCAGCAAGGAATTTGAAGAATTCTGTAAGAAGTGTGGTATAGCACGGTAGAAGACTACTTCATATACACCTCAGCAAAATGGAGTCACAGAAAGAATGAACAAGACATTGATGGAAAGGGCAAGAAGCTTGCTCAGTGGTGCCAGGTTAGGACAGGAATTCTGGGTAGAGGCGGTGGATACTGCATGTTACCTGGTCAACATGTCATCTTCATCAACGTTGGAGGATAAGACTCCATAAGAAGTATGGACTGGTAAGAAACCCTCTCTTTCACATCTGAGAGTATTTGGATGTGATGCATATGTACATGTTCCAAAGGAGAAATGGAACCAATTGGATAGTAAATTGAAAAAGTGGCATCTTTATTAAGGTATAGGATGGTTTAAAGGGTTATAAGCTTTGGAACCCAGTCACACGAAAGGTTGTGTACAGTCGAGATGTGGTGTTTAAAGAGGTGAAAGATGTTATCAAACATGAAGTCCAACCAAAGGAACCTGTGAAGATAGAGTTGAACTAAAGGAGGAAGAATCAGACTCTGTAGCAGAGGAGGAATCAGAAGATGAAGAGCCACAAACTCCGGCTGTGAGAAGATCAGTTCGAGAAAGAAGGCAGCCAGAAAGGTATAGTCCATCTGCTTTCTGTTCAAATTTTGCTTTGTCTGTTACTGATGATGATCCCAGAACTGTGAAGGAAGCAGTGGATTCAGGGGATGGAAAACTTTGGAAAGAGGCCATGGTTGATGAAATGGCATCTTTGCACAAAAATGAGGCTTGGGATTTGATGGAGTTGCCTGCTGGAAGGAAACCCATTGGCAGCAAATGGGTGATCAAGAAGAAGACAAATGCAGAAGGGAAGGTGGAGAAATACAAAGCTCAGTTGGTAGCAAAAGGTTATTCCCAGGTGCCGGGAATTGATTTTGGTGATATTTTTTCTCCTGTTGCCAAGGTAACATCTATTAGATTACTTTTATCTGTTGCTACTGCTTTTGATTTTGAGGTAGAACAGATGGATGTGAAGACAACATTTCTTCACGGGGATTCGGAAGAGGAAATCTACATGAAGCAACCTGAAGGCTTTGCAGTGAAGGGTAAGAAAGAACTGGTATGCAAGTTAAAGAAGTCTCTGATGGGTTAAAACAGTCACCAAGGATGTGGTATCACAAATTTGATACATTTATACGAGGACTTGGCTTCACTAGAAGCAAAGCAGATCACTGTGTGTATTTTAAATTAATTGGTGACCATGTTATTTATCTGGTCTTGTATGTGG